>JAVHLU010000135.1:0-90068 GCA_036785755.1 Colletotrichum ledebouriae
CTAATATTAGATTACTTATTACTAAAGAGAAAGATAAGGATACTTATAAAAGGGATTATATTAATTTTATACCTAGCTATACTTTAGCTTTAGCTTTATAAACCTATTTATATATTATTTATCTCGATTTCTTATTAAAACCTAACTAGCTTCTTATTTTCTTTTTCTTTTTATCCCCCCCTATATATTATATAAATATATCTAGAAACCCTATTTTCCTACTTTAATTTATAATATAAAGCCCTAAGTAGTTTATAATTCCTATAAGGCTAAACTCTAGAGGTAGCTCTATTATAAAAGGGTAATAAGACTATATAAACCTAGCTTTAGGGTAATATTCCTAGGCTTATTAATAGTATTTATTATAAAGGAGTAAGAAGTTAAACTTAGCTATAGCTATAACTATGATATCTACTAGAATTCAGGACTATAGGATCTCCTTAATACTATTAAACTCTCTATTCCTTCTTATCTTATTATTATACTTAATTCTATACTTATAGCGCTTATAAATACTTAGATTATTATATAAGTAACTCTCTTAAGTTTTATAGAAGAAGTAGTTAGTATAACTTAGTATAGAGATATACTTAAAGTATAGTTTATAGATATAAATACTAGTTATAGGGTTCCTAGTAGTATAGGCCTGCTCTTTATAGTAGATATATAGGATTATATTATAACTACCCTAGGATTAAATAAATAAACTATATGTAGCTACTACGCGCTAAAAGACCTTTATCTCTTATAATCTAGCGAGGAATATAATAGAAGTATAAATAAAGACTAAATAGCGGAATTCTCTAGACCCCTTAGTTACCCTAAATATTTATTTAAAGTCCTATTTACTAAAATAAGCCTTCTAGAAAGCTAGCCTTATTATCTTATTAGTCTTATTAGAGAATATCTATAGTATAAAAGCTACCTCTAAGTATTTATTACTAGGGATATTAAGTTAAAGCTAAATAAGGCTTATAGCTACCTAAGAATTATAATTATTAGCTAAAAGGTATAAGGATATTAAAAAGAAGGGAAGGAATACTTAAAGTTCGTTATTAGAGTACTATATAAAAAGAAGTATATTATATTTCTTTATTTTAAGTATAGGGATATTAAAACTAAGGACCTAAAGGGTTATTACTAATTAGAGATAATAAGGGTAAGGTTAATTAGTATTTTTTATACCTAAGATAAGGAAGTTATAATTAGCTATAATAAGAAGATATATTTTATAAATATAAGAAAGAAAGTATAAAATCGTTAAATAAAGATTAAAATAGCTAGGTAAAGATAGTTATTATAAGAGGAGAAGTTAATAATAGAGGATAGAGGAGGAAGTTTATTTAATTTATAACTAAGCTACTCGTTTTAATAGCTATTACTAATTATTATTTCCTTTATTCCTTCCCTATATATAACTACTTTAATTTACTATTCTAATTATTATAGGGTTTTTATCCTAAGTTCGTTTTACTTTATTAAAGTTAAGAAGAGTAAGGGAGGAGAGTTAATTATTCTTTTTATAGACTACTAATAAATTACTATATTATTAAAGTAATTAGTAGATATAAAAATATACTCCTTACCCCTTAAGCTTTCTAGTTTCTCTCTCTCTTATATATATATTATTTACTTTTAAACTTAATTTATCTACTAACTATATAATATTAATTAATATATTATAGCTCCTCCTTTTCTTTAAATATTACTTCTATTTAGCTCTTTAGTCTATAAATTACTTATACTTTCCCCTTATTAGCTTTTCTACTAATACTTTATAATAGGGAAAGTTATTTTCTATAATAATAAAGTATTAGATATATAGATCTAGGAGTTAAGATCCTTAAACCTTCCTATCCTTAAAATTAGATTTTTAATAAAGCCTATACTTAATAAACTAAGTATAAGTAGGTTTTAGGTATAGGGATAAAATAATAGAGATATCCTAGGCTTTAGACCTCCTAATAAGCTTAGTTACTAGCCTTAGCTAATTAAATATAATATACGCCCTCTACTTAGGAAGGATAATATCTTTAGTTAGATAGACCTTTTTAATATAGTATTATAATATATCCTTATTAAGCGTTAGAATAAGACCTTAGAGGTAGTAGAGAAGACGATTTACCCTTTATACTTATAATAGGTTATAGCTAGTATATTTAATACTATTAGTATACTTACAATAGTAACTCTGATATATACTAAGGATATCTTAGTAGTTACTTATTACTTTATAAAGCTTATTAAGCCTAGCTAACTACTCTACTATAAGATAGTTAGAGGTATAGAAGATAAGTTTAAAGATAGAGATATAAGGGATATTATAGTTACTAGAATTAAAGCTAAGTCCCTTAATATACTCCTTATTTATCTATAAGCGCCTAAGCTTACTAAGGTAGTTATTATAAGTCTATTAATTAACTTATGAGATAGGAGAAACTAGTTTTATAATAATTAGTAGTTAAGGAGAGGAGCTAAAGGATAACTATAAACTCTAATACTTATTACTAAGAGCTTTCTATTAAGATATAAAGCTAAGGAAGTTTTAATATAATAGCTATACCTAATAGAACTTTAATATATAGACCCTCTACTATAAGCCTCTAGTCTCTACTTTATTAATTAGCTTAGGCTTTTTATATAAATTAGAAGCTTAGTACCTCTAAAGTAGCCTCTTAAGATAAGGTATTAAGCTTAGATTAATTATTTATTAATAGCTTTTACTAATAAAATACCTTCTAAAGAATACTAGATCTAATTAAGAGTAGATAGACTTCTATATAATTAATACTTTAAATTAAGAGATAAAGATATTAGAAAAAGAATAGCTTAAGAAGATTTTAAATATTAAATAGCTAAGTATACCCCTTAATTTATAGACCTAGAGGTTTCCTCTCTAGATAGAATAAATATTAACCTACTAATACCTAAAGATATTAATTTATAAACTAGTTTAATAATTCCTATTAATCTAGAAAGGTTAGATAGAGAGGAAGGATTATTAAAAGAACTAAATATCTAGATTATAAAAAGAAGGAATAACTATAAGAAGTAGAAGAAGGATTATAACTTATAATAACTAGCTAATTTTATAAAGTATCTTAACTACCCTAGGTCTATAAAACTATTTATATTACCATACTTAGCCCCTACTACCCTAAGAGATATTATATTTAACCCTACTAATACCTTAGTAGTATTTAATATTATAAGACCTAAAGGGAACCCTATAGTAAATAAAGCTAAGCCTATACTAGTAGTTCCTTAGTATATATAGAGTTAAGAGTCTATAAATTACTTAATAACCTAATATAAAAGAGGGTTATTTATTATAACTTTAGCTTAGGTAGAATATTTATTAGACCTTTATAATATATAAGGGAAGCTAATAAAATAAAAGGAGTTAGATAATTTAGAGGTTATAGCTCTTTTTATATTTATAATTAAGAGCTACCCTCGTAGTATTTATACCCTAATCTATAAAGTAGCTTAGTAACTTAGGAAAGAAATTAATAAGGCTTTTATAGAGCCTAAAAAGGTAGAAGCTAAGAATCTTTAGGATATTACTAGGGCTTTCTATCTATTAAACTATAGTAATTATTACTAGGCTGCGATCTTTTCAAACTAGTTAACTAGCTACTATTTCTATTAGAACTCTATATAGGACTAGAATAGTAATTAGCGTTTTATTAAGGCTATATAAAACCTTAATGTATAGTATTATAAGATAAAAGCCCCTTAATAACTCCGAAAGCTCCTATTAATTAATACCTATATAGTTAATTTAGTTTAGTAGAGGGATAGATTTATATATAGCTTCTAGTATATTAAATAAGCTAGAGCTCTAATTTAAGAAGGATTACTATCTCTACGCTTTAGTAATATAACCTTAAGTAATAGTATATTATTCTCTAACTCCGAAATCCCCTTAATTACTTAATATATATTTATACTTACTATAGAGTTCTATAACGTAACTATTAATAGTAGTATAGCTCTGTGAGATACCCTATTAAGCTAAGAAGACTTTAAGAAAGCACTTTTCTTCTTTTTATACCCTCCTACTCCTTTACTTATAGATAGTAATATAATAAACTTTAGAAATAATAATAATATTATACTATCTCCTATAGTAGATATTCCTTAACCTACTTATAGATTATTAGTATTATCTAGGTTTACTTTATTTAAAATACTAGATAATAAGCTTAAATACCTTAGATACTAGCTTTATTTATAAGTCTTATAGACGCTAAGTTATAATATAACTATTAAGCTACGCCTAAGAGTTATACTTATAAATATACGATTATATCCTAAGAGGCCTAGTCCTTTAAATAAGTATAACTATAGCTATATAAACTATATCTAGTAGAGAGTTAACTAATAGGATTAGATTAAGTAGAATATACCTAAGGGAGCGTACTATTATAACTTCTTATACCTAGTATAATAAGGTAGGTAGTTTTAGCTATACTAAGGATTAGAATAGGATAAGAAGTATAATAAAGAGGAAGAGGTAGTAAAGCTATTATTAAGATATAACTTATAATAAAAGATAGTGAAACCTAAGGGACTTTCTTAATAATAAGATTACCCGTTTAGAAGATATTATTAATAGATTAGATCTATAAATAGAGTTTATTTACTATTTCTATAAAGTAGTTTTATTTATTTTTTAAGACTCTCTTTTAGAAAGTTATAAAGAGTTTTAAGGGAATAATTAGGATAGGATAAGATAGACTTAGCTATATAACTTTAAAAAACTCCCTTAGTATATAGACTTATTATAAAAAGACTATAGAGTAGAGCGTAGAGGAGAGGAGTATAGTAGACTTTAGTATTAGATATATATTATTATAATTAGTACCTTAATAATCCTATACCTCATTTTTTAGTATTTTCTTAGCGAATCTACGCCCGATTTAGATAATCTCTTTTAATTAAATCTATAAATTATTCTATATATCTTTTAAGCCTATTTTTAATATTCTTACCTATTTATAGATAGAGCTATATTATTTGTTATCTTTCTAGTTCCTATTGGTTCTAGCCCTTTCTAGTAGTAGGTATATTAATAAGCCTAAATAGTATAATATAATATTTATAATAGCTATATTATATATAGAATACTATTTTCTACTTATCTCCCTCCTAGATCCTTACTTAGTAATATATATCCTCAAGGTTAAGTTTTATAAAGTACTTTACTTAGGATAATTAGTTAAGGATTTTATTAATTAGAGGGAGAGGGGTATAGTTCTTAGTAATTACCTAGTTAAGTCCCTAGTAATCTATATATAGTCTTAGCTCATCTCCTTTCTTTAGGATAAATAGGATTAGTACCCCTATTAGACTTATTAATAAGTAAATCTACCCCTTTTATAAGGCCTTATAAATATAATCCCTTAACTCCTCTAACTCCTTCTTAGCTAGTAAGTAGATAAGTTTAAATAGGGGCTTAATTCTAAACTCTAGATTAATAGGGTAGCTCCTAGTAATCCTAAACTCTAATATAGTTCTTACTAAGTTAATATTAAATACCTTCTTAAAGTCCTAGTATTCTAGGGGGATATTTATTTCAATCTTAAGCTCCTTAGTATCCTCTAGTTAACTAATAGTTAATATCTAGTTAACTTATAGTACTCCTATAAGTACTACTCTCGCTTTATTTTTAACATACCTAAGCTTTTTTTTAATTATAATAAGGCGAATACTCTTCTTATATAGGGGAAAGGTCTAGCTTAACTCCCTCTAATTAAGATTAGAGCACTCTATTATATACTAAGGGATCCCTAGGATAGTATTATAACTATTACTATTATTAATCCTAAAATTATATAAAGCTATTTACTAGATACCTATATTATTAGTTATTTAGGTTACTAACTTCTATATACTATAGTTAGGTCCCTTAGATACTTATATTCCCTTAATAGGTTTTAATTTATTAGCCTCTAGTTAGGTATTAGTTATAATACTCTAGTTTATAATATTCTTATTAGCTCTGTAATTAATAAGTATAGTACTAGTCTTCTAGTAATACGGTCCACGTAGTAGGCGAAAAGTATAGGTGAAAAGTCTATGAATTTAGAAGGTTTTTTCCTTAAAGGTAATAAGCCCTTCTATAAGGCTTAATGCGTTTAGGTACGTTTAACGCGTTAAACGCATTAGGCGCCCTTAAGCGGGATAACTACGCTAAGCGCGTTTAGTATTGATTACCTATATAAGAAGAAAGGGGGGTTAGTTACAATATATAGTATAAAATTTAATTTATACCTCCTATTATAGTAATATACTAGTAAGTAGAGCTATGCTATTATATATAAGTAACTATATATAATCTTACTTCCTTTCTATTCTATACTTTTTATTATATCCTACTTTAGGCTAAGGGAGTCTTAAGCGTAATATTAGCTATCTTTAAGAGGTTAGGGTAGTCCTTATCCTTATTATTAATAATCTCTTTAGCTATAACTAGGAGTTAGTCGATACTAATACTATAAGTAGTAGCTAGTTAGGTATTATCCTTATATTACTCTAGGAATAGGTAATAAGATTTATTACTAACCTTAGGGTATAGCTTAGTAACGCTATTATCTTTAATTATAATAATCGAGGTAGCGAGGGAGGTAATACTAGTATAAAAGCCTCGAAAGTCTATAGCGTGTTTATACTAAAGGTTAGCTATATCTATAGCCTTAGGGTTATTAAGGTCTAAAAGAGTATAGATAGCGCTTAAGTTATTACTATTAACTATAGCCTAATTAATATAAGCGTTATCCTTGGTATATATACTAGGAAACTTATATCGCAATATCTACTTAATAATAAAGAATAGTAATATAGCGCTAAACTCTAGGTTCCTTATAATTCATTTAGTTATAAATAAGTTAAAGGCGCGGATATATACGTATAGACTAAGAATAATTAAGCTATTCTAGATAAGTATATATAGGGTAAGGCGTTTAGTATAGTAAGTAGCGATAAGGTTAGTTATATTAAAGAAATAGAGGTGCTAAAGGTATATATTAATTACCTCCTAAGTAGTTAGGAACTTCATATAGGAATAGGTAAGGCGATAGAGGAAAGCGATAAGTATAGGATTATAAGGGACAATAGCGGGTGCAGGATATAGAGCTAACGCTATTAGTAAAATATTAGCGAATTAGTAGTAAATATATATCTTCTTAAGAAAACTCTATAAGCTAGAGACTTAAAAGGTTAAGTAATAGTTTAATATAGCTATATATACCTACGTTCTAGTATTCTAGCCTTTCCTAGTTTAGGCTTATAGCTATACTCCTATAACTCTATTACTTCTACCTTAATTTAAGAAACTAGCGTAAGTTAGAATCTCTAAAACGAACTAGTAATAATATACTAATAAATTAGCAACGGAGTTTAACTATAACGAACTCCAGGCTAGGTATATAGAATATAACTAATAAGGTCTTAGCTAATATAATATAAGCTACTCGCTAAGCCCTAAGATATAAGGAATATAGTATAGACTCCGCGCTAGGGGGATAGATAACCCTAGTAATAATAGGATAGGAGAGATAATCCCGAGGGGGCGGGCCTAGTCCTAGATAGCGCTAGAGTAAGTAGACCTACCCTCGCTTAGTAAATAAATAATAAGTAGTAGCTAATAGGGTACCCTACTTAAGACCCCTTAAGAAGCTAGTATCTTAAGTATCCTTACCTAAGTAATAGGATTATTATAGAGATAGTAGGAGAGTTTTATAGAGTAGATATATCTATAATAGTAGTAGTATAAGGAATAAACTACTACCCTACTATAAGAACTTACTAACCGCTTAGTAATGAGGTACTTATAGAGAGAATATAAGAAACCCCCTATATATAACTACTATACTATAGGTAAGGACTTTACTATAGACTAGGTTAGTAACTAGATCTAGGCGGTTAAAGATAGATACTAACTACGCGCTAGTAGTACGCTAGAGTAATAGGTCTAATAAGCGCTTATAAAGATAAGCTTATCCTTATAGACCTAGTAGCGATACTATAGGGCTAGGCTAGAAGGAGACCTATCTTAGGCTAACCTTGTAGTATTTATTTACTAATAATATATTAACCTAGAGCTTTAAGAGTAGAGGTATTATAAAAAGCTAGATATAATAAGGTAGAAGGAGATATAATTACTAATATAGTTCTTTATTAAATAGTTAGTAATATATTAGAACTTAGGTATAGTTAGTATAGAAGATAGTAAGGCTAAGGCCTATATACTATACTACTAACTAGCCCCCTTTCTATATAGGGAGCTTAAATAATAGAAAGTTAAAATATAGAGACTAAGGGATATAGCTATAAAAGCGGAATACCTATAGGAGATATATTACTAATAGGGTAGCAAGACCCTATAGAATAAAAGTAGGAAGCGATATATAAGCGAAGAGTATATACTAAGGGTCCCCCCTATAGCGAGGGTAAGCTAAAGGGGGGGCTAGTAGAGCTCTAGCTATAGAATTATACGAGGTGCCTAGAGCCTAATATCTTATTAACTAGTTAGTAGTATATCGTAGGGATTTAATAGGGGCTAGCTTATATTTAGCCCTAATATATAACCTATAACGTCTAACCTCTTAGTATACTTTAGCTATAAGAAGAAAGGGTATAGGAGGGCAGACTACTTAGATAAATAATAAAGCGCGAATAAAATACTAGTAGGATACTAAGCGTTTGCTAAGAAGGCGAGGGTTAATATAATCTAATCTCTAAGAGAGGTTAAGGAACTTAACCTATTAGAAAATAAATAAGCTAGGGGATTATACTAGTAACCCCTATACTTATAGTAAAACTAGATACCTTCTTAAGGGGAGATATTATAAAAGGATAGGTAATTATTCTCTAGAACGTTACTAAATAAAAAGTAGTAGTAGATATAGATTCCTATTCCTAAATTAATATTATTAGTAGTTAACTAGTAAAGTCCTTATAACTATAACCTATAATAGTGTGCGCCCCTATATTAGAGGGGTTTAATAGGTCCTTTATAATAAGCTAGAATATATATTAATTAACCTTCTTCCTTATTAACTTAAGGGAATAACTAAGGAAGATATAGTAACTCCTTACTAGGGCTCCCCGCCCTAAAGGAGCAGGGGACCTCCTCCTATTATAATACTCTATAGGAAGGGAGGGTATTATAATTAATACCTAGATAAATACCTAGGGATATAAGCGCTTTAGTATTACTAAGCTATTAGTATTTATATAAGAGGTTATTAAGAATAGCTAGAAAGCTTATATTATATATATTTCAGGGGATATTACCCCCTATAAGCTACTAATAGAGGCCCTAGGTAAAGAGGACGCCTTAGAGGGCGAAGTAGAATTACTATTAGAGCTACTTAATAAATAGGTAATATTTATAAGTAGTTAGTAAAGGAATACTTAGCTCTAGAGGGTATAGAATATATTATTAACTTAGTTAAAGGGAAGAAACCTCTATATAGGCCTATCTACTTACTAAATAAGTACTAGCTAGAGGAGCTTTACTAATATATTACTAATAGCTAAGTAATAGGGCGGATTTAACCCTTAATAAGCGAGGTAAGCGCCCCTATTCTCTTTATACCTAAGAAGGATAGATCCTTATACCTTTATATAGATTATTAAGGCCTTAAAAAGGTAATACTAAAGAACTAATATCTACTTCCCCTTATTAGTAAGTTATTAGATAAGCTTTAGGGAGCGAAATAGATCTTAAAGATTAACCTTTAAGATATATACTACTATATCTATATTAAGCTAAAAAACTACTAGAAGATAGCTTTTAGGACTTATTATAAGTATTTTAAATATACTATTATACTATTTAGACTTATAAACGCCCTAGTAATATTCTAAGTATATATTTACTAAGCGCTTGCTAAGCTACTAAATACCTATTATATTACTTATATAGATAATGTTATAATCTACTCTGAGATAAGAGAGTAGTATATAAAAGACCTTTACTAAGTGCTCTATAGGCTTTGCTAGTAGGCGCTATATACTAAGCTTAGTAAGTATAATTTCTACTAATAATAAGTAGAGTTCCTAGGGTATATTATTATACCTAAAGGTATATTAATAAACTAAACCTATATCTAAGCTATTACTAAATAGAAGCTACCTAAGACCTATAGGGAGATCTAAGTCTTCCTAGGATTCTATAACTTCTATTATAAGTTTATTATAAGCTATTTAGGTATTATAGCCTATATAATATCCCTACTAAAGGGTAGTAAGAATAATAAGAAGGGAAGTAAATTTTACTAGCTAGAAGAGGCCTAATAGGCTTTTAAATAGCTCTAAGCTACTTTCTACTTAGTAACTATTCTCTAATATTAGGACCTAACCTATAAAATAAGGGTTAAAACGGATATTTCTATAAAAGCTATATCTAGTATCCTATTATAGTATATTAATAACTAGTAGCAACTAGTTACTTATTATTTATAGAAGCTTAGCGATACTAAGTAGCGTTAGGGAGTAAGCTAATAGGAGCTTCTTACTATAGTTAAAAGCCTAGATTACTAGGCTTATTACTTTTAGGGTATATTAAAAAGGTTTATAGTCCTAATAGACTACTAGGCGCTAAAGGGAGTTATTAGCGTATTAGTATAAGACCTTTAGGGAAGGCTCGCTAGATAGGTATATAAACTCTTAGTATTTAACTTTAACCTAGAGTATAAGTTAGGGGTTATAAACCTAGTAGATAGGCTATCTAAGAGGCTAGATTATATAGAGGGGGAGGTAAAATATAATGATATACTCCTAACCCTAGTAAGGAAGCTAGGGTTTATTAATAACTTATTAATAGACCTCTAGATAAGTATTACTACTTTATAAGGTAATATAGAGACCTTAAGAGTATTTATTAATATTATAAGGGCTAGTATAAAACTACGCCCCTTCTAGATAGATAGCTCTAAGGGTAGAGACGCTTTAGTCTCTAGTTAGCGTAGCGCTCTATAATATACTAATATTACTATAACCATAGTAGCTATAATAATCTAACGCTAAAGAGCAAGGGAAGATATAGAGAACGCTTAGCAAGAGGTTACTAACCTAGAGGACTTGCTTAGAGCTAGGATTACTATAGCGTAGTAGTATATCCTATACTAAGTTATAAGGGAGCTTATAACGGGCGAAATAGCATATAGTTAGTAACCCTCTAAAGTAATAGAAAGTCTTATCTATAGACTATAGGCTAATAACTTATACTACTAGACCTAATTAGAGAGGGTATATAGACTAGCTAGTAATTATAGGGGCTATATAATTAATAGCTATAGAACCTTATTCTATAAGGGAAGGTTAGAGATACCCTAGGAGAGGTCCCTAAGACTTAAAATCCTTTGCTAATACTATAATAACTACAGGGCGGGTTATATAAGGGTAAATAAGACTACTGAGTTAATCTTAAGGAAGTTCTATTAGCTAAACTTAGCTATAGATATATATAATTATATTATAGGGTACTATATATACTAAGGGATCCAGGTTCTAAGGCATAAGCCCTATAGAAAGTTATACCTACTACCCCTACTAGCGCACCCGTTTTAGGAAATTAGTATAGACTTTATTACTAGACTACTACTAAGCTATTAGTATAAAGGTAGGGAGTATAACGTAGTTCTTATTATTATATACTAGATAACTAAGTTCGCTATATTTATCCTAATAATAAAGTAGCTAATAGCTACTAAGCTAGCGCGGATTATTTATAAATAGGTAGAGTATTATTTTAGTACCCTAGAGGGTATTATTAGTAACTAAGATAAGCTCCTTACTAGCTAATTTTAGGAGGAATTTATAAGAGAGAGGGCTATTAAGCGCCGCCTCTCTACTATATATTACCCCTAGACTAATAGGTAGTCTAAAAGGACGCACTAGATATTAGAAAAATACCTATAAGTATATACTAGTAACTTACTATAAGAATAGCCTATCTAGTTACCTAAGGCTAAGTTCATATATAATAATAATTACTATAGTACTACTAGCTACTCGCTAATAGAGGCCTTATATAGCTACTACCTACGTTATATAGAATATATAACCCCTGCGAATAGGGTTATAGTATAGGGCGTAAGGGAGTGAATTAAATATATCTTAAGGCTTCGTAAGAGGGCCTAGGAATAGTAGTAGAAGGCTACTAAGGTATAAGCTAAGTATTATAACGCGAGGCATAAGGAATAGACCTACTATTAGGGATAAGTCGTTAGGCTATTAATAAAGAACTTCTAGTTTAAAAATAAAAAACTAGCGCCTAGGTTTATATAAGTAGCTATTATAGAACTAATTAGTATATAAGCTTATAGAGTTTATCTACTACTATAGTATTAAAGGATATATAATATATTCTTAGTTACCTTACTAGAACTATAGGATAATCGCTAAGTAAGTAGTAAAGGCTTACCTATATACCTAGAGCTTAAGGATAAGCTAGAGGAATAGGAGGTTAAAGAGATTATTATATAGTAAGATATTAGTAATAATATATAATACTTAGTTAAATAAGTAGGTTAGCCTAAAGAATATAATATATAGGAACCTATAGAGAACTTAGTAAACGCGCACGAGGCTATTTATAAGTTTAATAGATAATATAAAAAGGCTTACAAGAAGTAGGATAACTAGCTACTAAAACTACTATAATAGGTTAGTAATTATAAACTATAAGACTACGAAATAGAACTTAGTTTAGAAGCAAAACGTTAATTAAATTAAGTAGCGAATTATTACTAAAACTATAGCAAAAAGGGGTATTATCTTATAAAAGGGGAAAAGAGCTAACTATCTAATTAGTTATTAACTTCTTAGGATAGCTATAGGGGTAACTACTATAACTACTACGACTACGAGTAGTACTATTATAACTACTATAGTAACTAGTCGCTAAACTAGCGCTATTAGTATCCCTACTATTACTACCTATAGGCTTACTACTAGCTAACTCGCTACTAGCACTACTAGCTAACTTATTACTAGCGCTACTACCTAACTCGCCGCTAGAACTATTACTATTAGAGATAGTAATAATAACCTTAGCTCTCTTAGTTTTCTTTACTAACTCTTTGCTATTACTTAAGCTATACTTAGTAAGGATATTAAGATAAGAGGTGCGAGAGATAGGGCGAGCACTAGTAATAGTAATAAAATAAGAGGGGATATTATTAGTAGTATACTTAGCGAGATTTTCCTAAAGCTCCTTATAAAACCTAGGGAAAAAGGTAATATTATACTTATAAGTGCGCTTAGAGACTAGCTTTATTAAAAGGTTATTAAGCAGGTAGTTAATCTTATTATAGAGGTAGTTAATAGGATTATTATTATAAATATATATTAGCTAGGTAGCGTTTAAGCGCTAAAGAATATTAACGCTATTATAAAGGGTACTAACTTAAAACCTAGTAATTAGTAGGATATAATTAGCAAGGGAATAGTAAGTAATAGCCTATATAGACTAGGATATTAAGCATAAGGTGCTCGTAAATAGAAGCGAGCTCCTAGAGCTAAAGCTACTCTATATTATAGCTACTATTACTAGTAGTAGGATTATAGATAAGCTTAGTAATACGCTTCTATACTACTAAATAGTTACTAAGTATAGCTAGAATATAATAATAATAAAGAGGGGTTAGGATATTATTACGCTCCTAGATCTAGATCTAGTAGAATATATTCTAAGTTATTTAAGCTATACCCTAAAGCTCCTAAAGGACCTAGGAAATATTAATATATAGTAACCTATTAGTAAATTAGTAGAGACTTATAGTAATATATTTCTTCTTATTAAAGTTATAATAAATATATTTCTATATATACTCGCTATATATATAGCGAAGGTAGATAATATCCTAATATATTTTATAAAAATAGCTAAGGTAAGGATAGCTACTATTAGTATTATTAATAAGATCGCTAGAAAGGATCTTAGGATTATAAAGGTATTTTATAAGAACTATACTTATATATATAATATAAGATATTATAGAGAGCTATTAGTAAGAGGCTAGAGAGGGATATAAATAAGATTAGAAGAGAAAAGGGAAAGAACTTAATAATTATAATAAAGGCTTATAAAATAGGCGCTAAAATAGGAGAAGTAGCTAGACTAAAAAAGATTATAAAGAGGAGAAATTCTAACTAAGTTAGAGACCTTAAAAAGAAGACGCTTTTTTATATTTTAAGTCGCTAGGTAATAAGGTAAAATAATTACTAGTTATATACTACTAAATAGTTATATAACTATTAGTAACTAATTAAAAAATAATAGTAATAATTAAGATTTAAGAATACTTACAACGCGCTAGGAAAACGAAAATACGTTATTTGCTATAACTACCTAGATCTAGCGCGGAGGGCGAGAGTAAATAATATAATAAAGGCGTAGAGAGGCCGCCCTATAGTTAGTAACGATATCTATAATAATATAGAGCTATATTACCCTACTAGTACGCCTTAGGGACTAAGGCTTTAGAGGGGGGGGTAATTATAAGGCATAATAGTAGGTATAGGATATAGAGCTAACGCTATTAGTAAAACATTAGTAAATTAGTAGTGAATATATATCCTCTTAAGAAAACTCTATAAGCTAGAGACTTAGAAAGTTAAGCAATAGTTCAATATAGCTACGCATACCTACGTTCTAGCATTCTAGCCTTTCCTAGTTTAGGCCTATAGCCATACTCCTACAAGGATTACTAGTCTATAATAACGATCTTCTTAATACTAGTAGTAGTATTAGGTATCTTAATAGCGCTAGGCGTATTAATAGCGTTAAAAGGGCTAATGTTAGAGGAAGGATTAATATTAGGTCGATCCTCTAGGCTAGCAGCTAATACTATATACTTAGTAGATAACCTAGTAATAAGGTATTATTCTAGGCTAAGGAAGCCTAGGCTTTCTTATATTAATCCCTAGGGAATAGTTACTATAATAAACTTAAACTCGTTAGTAGCTAACTTAATAAATTAGCCTAGGTTAAGGATAATAGCGCTAGTATTAATAATATAACCCTCGGAGAGCGCTATAGTTAGGGCGATCTAGGTCTCCTTATATCTATTAAGTAGTATAGAGATATAGGTAACGCGTTTACTATAGGCTTATATTCCTTTAATAGCCTTAATAGTATTTATTATATTAGGGGTACTAATACTAGTTACTTACTTCTTAGGAGTAGCTATCTTATTAATCTTATTCTAAGTAATAGGAGTTAATCTAGTGCTAGTTATAATAATATTAGTTAATAATCGAGGTTTAATATATTTAGTAATATTAATAGCTTAGTTAGATTAGCTAGCGTTAAGGGATTAGTTAGGCTAATTAGTATTAATAGTTTTATTAGCTTAATTATATTTAATAGTAATAGGTTTATTATCTCTACTTAAGGCCTCTCTAGAATTAATAGAAATAAGCATACTAGTAATATTAGTAGTATAATATAGGTTATATTTAAGGGAGTTCTATGCGATATTATTAAGGGATAGCTACTCGAGGTTTGAAATAGCGTTAGGAAATTAGTAATAAAACTTAATTTAGTTCATAAATAGTAGTTAGATAACTAGGTAAATATTAATACCTAAGTAGATAATAAACGGGTACTAGAAAGATTATAACTAGTTTTATAATATTAGGTCTCTTAGTTAAAGGCACGCTTAAAGATTTCTTAGTTATAAATATAGTATTTAGGCTTGCTATAAGGGATCTTAACGTTAGGTAGGTAGTAGTAAATATAGTTAAGGGTAATATACTTAGCGTCTTCGCATTTAGAGCGTTATCTATTTATAGTAAAGTAATACCTAGGTATATATAATATAGGTTATTCTAGTAGCACTAAGCGCGTAATAACGTGGAGCGTTAGTAAGGTTCCTCGATATCTAACTGAGGATAATAGTAATAAAGGGAGATATATAGGTATAATAATAGTATAGTAATAGGCTTAAAGGCGTTAACGCTCTTCTATAAAATATATATATAGAGGGAAAAATACGCTTAATACTAAGCAGGCGAAGGTAGTAGTAATAACTAGTAGGGTTACTTAGTAATATAAATTTGTTTTATATATATATACTTAAGCGTTAATTTTTCTTATTAGTTAAATAAGAGTAGGGATTAACCTTCTAGCGAGGAGGGTAGTTATATTTATAAAAGTTCTTATAGTACTAAGGGTAGAAGGAGTTCGAGAGGGAAGGCGTAATAAGCATAGTTATCTTTACTAATAGGATAGATATAAATATCGCTATTATTAGAGTAAAGTTCTTAGACGCGCTAAGTGCGCTAAATATCTTTATTTTATAATAAGGCCTTAGTTATAATACTCTTTATAGTCTACTTATTTATTTAAGGCGCTTTAAGCGGCGCGTTCCTTATTTATAATATCTATTATATTACTCTACTAGGTTCTTATAAGGCCTTCCTCTTATACGCCTTAATAGTCTTTTACTAGGCTCTAATACTAGTTTAATACCCTATTAAATAGGTCTTTAAGCTTATACTTATTTATAGAGCTATTCTATCTCTTATTCCTTATTCTTAAATATAGTAATAAGTTCGTCTGTGTTTATAGCGTCTTTATCTATTTAAATAGTATATATTAGTAGGTAACCTTTTTATTTAACTAGATATTATACCTTTCCTCGCGTAAGGGTTTACTTCTTAAGAATACTTTTAATCTCAAAATACTTATATACTTTAAGCTAATAAATATTATTATCTTCCTTAATATTAACTAGGCCTTAGTAATCGTCTTAATAGTTAAATAGGTTATTACTAGGGGCTATTACTAATATAAGTTAGATAATAGATATAACTAGGTAAATATTTATATTAAATAGAATATTAAGGCGGTATACTAACTTACTAACGCGTTTAAGGACCTTAAATAGAATATATTAGTAGCTATACTTTAGGTTTAGCCGTTCTAATAGATAATATCCTAATCCTATCTTAAGGTATACCTAGTTACTTAGCTTAAAAGTAACGAACTAATATTTTTTATTATACTATTCCTTTATATATAGCTAGGCTACTACGATTAAAATTTCTACTTCCTCCTAGAAGATTTCGTAGTTTATTTCAGGGTTAGTATTACTTAAGATATTTAATATGTTATTAGTATTCCTACTATATAAGATTTAGTTTAGTAAATAACTAATAACTTATAAGTAGATATTATTAAGGTTATATTAAAGGCTTAGTAGTAATATTACCTAGTTATTATTAATAAGGTTAAGAAAGTAATAAATAGCTAGTTTAATAGTTTAGTTTTTACGTTTTAAAATACTATTAGTTTATAGATAATATGCTATTAAGAATCTTAATTTAGTATATAATTTAGCCTATAGTACGGTCTAAAACTTTAATAGGAACTTCTAGTTATAATTAGATATAATAGCCTTTAGTATTCCCTAGTTACTATATTAGAGGTTATAAAGAAGGAGGCGTCCCTAGATCTTAGTAGTATATGTTAAGTAACCTAGGATAAGAAGTATTACTTTAGAGAACTTATTAGTTATAATAAGTACTATATTAAGAAGTAGAAAGTTCTCTACTTTATAGCCTAAGTACCGTAAAGGTATTTTAGGAAGTCTAATAATGAAGTCTATAATAATTATATAGAAGGGAATAGCTAGTATTAATATTAGCTATATTGCGCTAAGTAGTAGTTCACGTTCTATATTTATTATTCTATATTATAAGTAGTTAGCTATATAGTTATTAACTTATTATTTAAGATATAGTATATAAAAGTATTTATTAATAGCTCTCTACGTTTATTCCTTACTAAAGTAATAGTAGTTATTATAAGCTTCTTTAATAAGAAGCGTTACTAACTCTTTTAGAACGCAGAGCCTTTATTTATTAGTATAGGGGTTAATATAGTAAAAAAGACTATTAGATATAACAAAGTTAAGGTCTATATTATCTGCCTTCTTATAGAGTATCTTATATACCCTACTCCAGGACTTAGAGTTAGTATATAATTAGATAAGCTTAGCCTTAAAGTTATTATTAAGAGATACTTCTATTATAAAGTAAACGCCTATTAGTATATTATCCTATATCTTATTAAGCTCCCTAACGTCTTTAATAGGGATTTCTATTATAGGTAGGTATAATAATCTATCTACTACGATATTTAACGTTCTAGGGATATAATAATATACTAGGGAGAACTAGCTAAGATATTCTAATAATAATATAAGTTATAAGTTAGACCTTATCTTATTCTCTAACTATAGGGATATTTATTTAATAATATTATATATTACTAAATAGTTAGTAAGTACTATTATAGGGTCTTTTCTAGATAAACGTAGTATTAGCTAATACTTCTTTACTACCTATACTAGGTAGGTAACTTTAAGTTTAGTAAGCTAATACTTCTATTTAGCTTAGTTAAGGGCCTTACTAATATAAGTAATTAGATATATATTAGTACGCTTAATAGGGTTATAAGGTTTCTATTTAATATAATTAGCTAGCTAGAAGATTAGCGCGAAGTATCTATATTCCTTTAACGAGTTAAGCTATATAAATAACTACTTATTAGGGTTATAATAAAATAAGGCGTTATCCGCTATTAAGGCGTCCTTAATATTATTAAAGCTAGCTACTTCTTCTAGTATAGGTTTAAAACTTATCTTTTAATAAAAGAGCTTTCTTATAGCGCCTTTATCCTTCCCTTAAGCTTAGGCTTAGGTAAGTAACGTAGTTTTATATTATTAGAGTAGTTAAATATAATAACTATAGTATAGTATTATATATTATAGAAAACTAGTTATACCTATCTAGTATTTAAGCTAGTAGAGGTTATAAGAGTACTTAATCTTCTTAATAGCGTTAATATAGTCTTAAGTATTTAATAGTCTAAAGGTATTAATAGTAAAGCTAAGTAGTTTAATAGAAGGATATCTAATAAATAACTTCTTTACAAAAGGCGAGAGTCTAATATCTATAAAGAGTTTAAGAATTATATTAAGGTACTTAAGGTAAGTATTAAGGTCCTTTGAGGTAATAATAATATTATTAATAAATATATAGGTATATTCCTTATATAGTTATAGGAGTCTATCTATAACGCGTTAAGTATAAGCGGGCGAATTATAGGATCCTATAAGTACTACCTTCGAGCGTTCTTATCCCTAGTAGCTAACTATAGTAAATCGATCTTAATATTCCTTCTTAATAAGAAATTAATAGAAAAAGGATCGAGTATTAATTATAATAATCTATAGTTTACTATAAAGGTACTTAATAACGTCTTATTATAGTAGTATAGGGTATATATTAGGGATTATAGCTTTATTAAGAGTATATAAGTCTATAACTATATAACCTTTATACTTACTATCTATAACTTGCTATATAGCGAATATAGGGGCTCTAAATAGTATAGGTCTAGAGTTACCCTATTCTATGCGGTTTTAAATATAAAGCTCGTCTAAAGTTTTATTAATAAGTTTCTTAAATAGCGGGGTAACGCGAGATAACCTCTTTAAAGCGTTAAATAGCTTTAGCGTCTTAGTTATAAATCTATATACCTTCCTTAGTAATAATATCTAGTAAGTTTTTAGGCTTAGTTATACCTATCTTACTATTTAAGTTAATATTCCCCTTATAGATATCTCTATTATTTAGTATTATATTATCGTTTATTATACTATAGTTAGTAAGCGCTTCCGTATTAGTTAGGTTAGAGATTTCTACTTATTTATTAACTAATAGTTCTAGTAGCTAAGCGAGTATTATAAGCTTGTAATTAGAAAGGCTAAAAATAGTATAATATATTAGATCCTTATATAATAATATTAAAAAGGCTATTTATAGTTAATCGCGAGTCTTTAGTTTAAGATATCTATTAGACTTAAAGGGCGCTAGGGTTCTAAGCTTAGTACCTCGTTTAATCTTTAATAAGTAAGGAGCGTTATTAATAATAAGAATAAATAGTAAATTACTTATATACATATATATATACCCTTTATGCTTTAGGCTAAATAGAAGGGACTCTATTTTACTAATAGTATATTAATTTAAATAGTAGAGCGATTATATAGCGCGATAGTTATATTTCTTATAGTATATATATTATAAACTTTTAAAGGGACTTTTAAATAGATCTAAGAGGGAATTCGAATATTATTATAAGATATAATTTAGATATATAATTCTAAGTTTAGAATATTAAGCCTATTAGGTATATTAAAGTCTTACCCTATAAGTAGACTAGTATTTAAATATAGGATAAGCTATATACTTATATAAAGCTTAGTAGTTATTATATAGCTATTAGGTTATTATCCTCGTATAAGAATTATAAAGGTTACCTAGGCGATAGTCTTAAGGCTTCCTATACCTTAGAGCTTAAATACCTTAGGTTCTCTTAAGAGGGTATAGAACTATTATAAGCAGGCTTCGCTTATAACTAAGCAGTCTGCGCTAGTATTAATATAAACTACGATTAGCAGTCCGTTATAATAGCCCTAGATAATAATCTTAGCGTATATATAGTAATATAAATATATAACTATATATTACTATAGCTTAATAGGACTAATAAGTATTATATTTAGCTCAGGGGATAGAAGGGTCTAGATACTCTCGAAGTTAGTATATAGCTTAGTATTATAAAGATAGGTTTTATATAAGTAGATTCTAAGATCCTTAAGGAGCGAATTTTAGAATAAGTTAATATTAAAAATAGGGTACTTATCCTTATATCTAGGGATATAACCTAGAGGGTATTTATAGTAATAAGTAGGTTAAGTAACTAGGTTAATATACTTAGGATCGTCTTCCTATTGCTCTTAGTTATCCTTATTATTAGTACTAATAACTAAGTCTTCTTTATATAAGTCTAAATCCTCGCTAGCCTTAATATACTAAATATAGTTAAAGTCGCCCTTATTTAACGAAGTATATACTTCCTCTTCTGCTTAGTCGTAACTAGTCCCCTTAGTTATATAGGCTAAAGGGTAACTAGGCGGTTAAGGATATTAAATATATTAACTAGGCTATTTGTATTAGCGTTCAAGCCTTTGCTATTAGTTAAACCGAATTTCCTTGCGAGTAGAGCTCGATAAGGGTTTAGTAGCTATATTAGCGGCTTGCTTTATGGGTCTTAATAGTAATAGGCTAGATATAGTCTCTTTTATATAGTATAGGTAACGAGTAGCTATAGTATAGCCTACCTTCGAGGTCTCTTTTAGTAATAATCGCGTCGCTAAGGTTCCTATATAGGTCGTCTTAATGGATAGTTAGACTAATGCTCGCTAGGATCCTTTAGTAACTATTTAATCCTAGCTAGGGACTATCTTCTATAGGCTTATAAT
Organism: Colletotrichum ledebouriae; assembly: GCA_036785755.1. NCBI lineage: Eukaryota > Fungi > Ascomycota > Sordariomycetes > Glomerellales > Glomerellaceae > Colletotrichum > Colletotrichum ledebouriae. The sequence continues at coordinate 21,357 of JAVHLU010000135.1, forward strand.
AAACTTATCGCAGTTTATATTACTAGTTAGCTAAGGAATGCTAATAACTAGTTCTATATCTATCTTATTATAAGTAATAATTAATACCTTAGATTCGCTCTCTTTAGTATCCTTATATAGTCGAGTAACCCTAGTTATTAAGTATTAAATATTATATTAATTATATATATTATATAGAGTATACCTTCCCTTAGTTAAACGTGCTTTAGTAATTTTATATAGTAAATAAAACCATTTAAGTAATAACTCTTTCTAATAGTCTAATTTATAGTTAGGGTCCTTAAGTTCCGTTTTCTTATTAAGTATTAGATTAATATAGTACTAGTCCGAGGCATACCTTAGTAAGGTTTAATATAGGTTAAGGGTAGCTATAGGTAAGTTCCTATTATCTAACTTAATATAGCTATTAATAGTATTAATAAAACGATATATATATTAGTAGATAGTTCTTAAATTACTATTAACGCGTATATCTTTAACTTCATTATTATATAGAAGCAGATTAAATAACCTAATTATATTAGTCTTAAATCGAGGAGTACTACGCCTAGGTTCTATAACTAATATTCTAGCTATTAACTATACTATTCCTTCTTTATCTATAGAGAGAAGGAATATAAGAAAGTTATAGCTAACTAAGAACTTATTAGGGTTAGATAATAGTTTAATAGTATCTCTTAGCCTAGCTAGTAGTTAAGGGTATTAATTACCTTAGCTATTATTACTACTATAGCTAGGGCTACCTCCTCTACTATTTTAGCCCTTAGGGTTGCTATTATTACCTCTATTACTAGGATCTCTAGGTAGCGTAGGTAATAGTAGTAATAGAGGAGCGTCCTCTATATATTTAATATCCTAATTATATCCTTTACTTTTATTAAGATTTAATAGACTAGCTTCTAGTTCCTAGGCGCCTATCTTATTATATTACTTACCCTAGCTATAAGTATTAGAGTAATTCTATAAGTTACTTAGCTTAGGTATAAGAGGGCTACCTATTCCTTTTCCTTAGGTTAGAAATAAAATACTTAATATATCTTTACTTTCTTTAAATAATATATAGAAGGTATTTAAGCTTAGCTCTAGTACTAATATAGTAGTTATATCCTTTAATATAAGTTTAAGAGGTAGGAGTTATAAATTATTTATAAAACTTTATTTAAACTTATAATATTCCTCTAGAGTTAATAGGAGTATTAAGAAAACTTTAGGGATTATTATTATATTAAGTTTAGATATAGGTTTTAGGATATCTAGCTTATCTATAGTTTTAGCTCTTAGGGTCTTATAGCCTCCCCTCTCTTTATCCTCTTTAAAAGGGAGTATTAGGTCTATAGTCTAGCTCTATTTAGTCTCTATCTTAATATATTAATTATACTAAGGGAGGTTAAGATAATACTACTACCTAATAGTATTAGTAAATAGTTATAAGTTAGTTATTTATATATATAGGACCTTATCTTAAACGCATCGAGCAGTCTTATACGCTTCCCTATATAGTATTAACTTTTAAATATATCTATAGTAGTTTATTAAATATTATTTAAAGTTCTTATAAGTAATAGCTATAATACTCGCCTTTATTACTAACCTAAGAAAGGTATACTTAGTTTAAATAAGTAGCGCGTAGAACTTATTTAGGTATTACTTAAGCGCTACTATAAAGTTTATAATAGTTAAATAGTAAATAGGTTCTAGAAGGTCGGACTCGAGACCTTCTTTAACCTTACGATTAGAAAGCAGCTTATAGGGTATTATTATTAGAGGTTTATTATCTCTTTTAGATATCTCCTAGTTAAGAGAAATAATAAAGGGTTAATATCTCTTATTAACGTTTCCTAGTTAAGGGAAAGGGGGAGTTTAGAGGCTTTTAATAATATATAATACCTATAGGTATTAACTACTAAGATACTACTTCGTATAAACTTAATAGGGTTAGCTATCTATATAGTTAAGTACCTTCCTTAATTATAAGGGACGTCCTTAGTTATAAGGGGATATAGCTAACTATTAAGGTCGTGCTACTAATTAATATAGTCTCCGTAGTAAGCGAAAAATATAAGTAAAAAATCTATATATTTAGAAGGTTTTTTCCTTAAAGGCGATAAGCCCTTTTATAAGGGTTAACGCGTTTAGGTATGTTTAACGCATTAAACGCGTTAGGCGCCCTTGAGCGGGATAACCGCGCTAAGCGCGTTCGGTATTATCTAGCTACTTATAACTTAGAACTATATCGTCGCTTTAATATAATATAGCTAGTTATTATCCTACTAAACTATATATATTACTACCTAGTCCTCTTCTAGTTATTTACTAGGGTAAGGTCTCCCTTTATAGTAGAGGTAGCTATACTTCTTATAGTATAAGTACCTTAGCGCGATATAGCCTTTTCTCCTATAATTATAATAGATAATCTCCTTCTTAGTATTCTAATCCTTAGTATCCTCCTAGTAGGTATTAATATTACTATAGTCTGAGTAAGTTTACCCTTTTAAGGCTTTAGTTAGTCCCTCTGGATTAGTAGGTTAGCCCTCTAGTTATTATCCCTTATTATTAGTCCCCTAGTCCCTTATTAGTGCTTTATATATCTATATATTAACTATAAGTTTAGTATTTCTAGCCTTAGTATTAAGGTTAAGTTACGATTTTAATAACCTATTTATTATAATATAGTATTAGAGCTTAGGGTCTAGCCTAGCTATTATATTAGCTACCTAGATCTCCTCTAGTTATTAGTAAGGGCTCTCCGCCTTAATCCCTTTATAGTAATTAATAAAGCTCTAGTTACGAGGGGTTAGACCTGAGTTTATTTAATAAGAGGTCGCTATAATACTATTTATTAAAGCTAAAGAGGAAAAGGGGAAGTTTTCCTCTCTAGTAGAGATTTTACTAGTCTATAAGGAATAACTAGGTAAACCCTAGGTAGGTCCTAGGTAGCTCCCTAAGGTAATAAACCTAGGTAGGAGCCTAGGTAAGCTTAACCTAGGTATAGCTTATAATACTATCCCCCCTCCTAGCTAGTCCCCCCCTAAGTATAGGCTAGGTTATTATTATTATTTATAACTAGCCTATATAAGGCTTTATATCTATTTACTATAGCAGTCTTTATAATACCTTCTATAAGCTCTTAGGTAGGCTTTATATACTCCTCTTACTTAACTAGGACCTCGCGCCTCTACTCTCGCCTAACTACTATCTATTACGCTATATATATCTCCTCTATATATTACTTAAATTTACTATTATTAGCTATAATTAGTAGTAGCTAGGGATCTATCTTTATCTAAGTAGGTAGGGGGTCCTCTAGTACTCTCTAGAGGCGGTCTATATAAAACCTCGGGTAGATATTACTAGGTATATCTAACTTAATAATATATAGGCTTAGGACTCCTATTATAATATATTTATAATATAACTATAATAGCTTCTTACTAGGCCTAGGGCTTTTATAATTAGCTATTAAAAGCTAAACCTTATTACCTACCTAGTACTCCTTTATAGGTATCTTATACTAGTTTATATTCTCCTCGCTATACTATTAGGTAGCTATAATACTTACTTAAATAAAGTCTACTACCTCTTATAATCTTATTACTAGGAGGGTAGCTATTATATCCCTAGAGGGGGCTTCTTCTATTATATTATTTACTATAAGTATAGAGTTAGTATAATACCTATATTCTAAGAAGAATAGCGAGAGCTTAGTTATATTATTAACCTTATTATAGAGCGCTAGCTAAGTAGTAAGTAGGAGCTACCCCTAGTTATCCTATACTTAGGTTATAAATACCTATAGGATAGCCTATATCTCCTAGTTCTACCTCTTAGTATTACTATTACTCTATAGGTAGTATATAGTACTTAATAGTCTCTTTATACTAGTAAGGTAGTAGAATTTAGCCTAGAAGTAGCTTACTTAATTAAACCCTTAGTTATTATATAGGGACCTATAGAACTAGAAGTAGGAGGTAAGGAACTAGTAGGTATAACCTTCTACCTCTATAGTACCTATCTCCTCTAATATTACTAACTTACTTAGCTTATTTACTATAACCTATAAGTATTAGCTAGTATTATCCTTAATAAGTAGTAAGTCTATAATAAAGTCTATTAAGAGGTCTAAGTAAAACTAGGTAGGTATTAGTAAGGGCTTTAGGAAACCCCTCTTAGCTTACCTCTAGATATATATCCCTCTATAGATATTATAATTCCTTATAAATTTCTATATTATTTATGTTTACCCTAGCTAGTAGAACTATTAGCTTATTATTTCTAGCGTATTATTATAACCTAGGTAGGTAGTTATATTTAAGTTATATCTCTATTAGATAATCTTTATATAAAGCTCCCCTAGTAAGTTATTATTATCCTCCCTATTAGGTACTTATAGCTTTCCTCTAAGTATTAGCCTCTACTAACTATTAATATTATACTTACTAATTTAAACCTTAGCTTTTATATCTAATAGGAAGCTCTAAAGCTAGTAAGTAACTATATAATATATAGCTTTATATATTATATCCTTCTTTATAGTTTCTAGCTATAGTACTTATAGTTTAGAGCTATTATTAAAAATTATGATATATAGGATATTAGTATAGCCCTTCTAACTCCTCCTTATTAGGGGATTAGCTATAGGGTCCCTATAGGGGTAGGTATAGTCTAGTATTAGCTATAAGACCCTCCCCTACTTCTACTTATTATCCTACCCTTATAATATATCTTATTCTCTCTAAGAGAGGGTATTAGGGGCTATTACTTTCTTATTAAAGCGGTATTTAATAGTAAAGTTATACTAGGATAGCTCCTCTACTTACTAGCTCTAGCGCTCTATAAGGCGCTACTTCTTTATAAAGTACTTAAGCCCCTTATAGTTAGTTAGTATCTTAAAAGTAGTTATACTATATAGCTCTATCCTCTATATATATAGATAAAAAAAACTACTAGGAACTCCTTATTATAAATAGGGTAGTTATACTCTATAAGTAAGAGCTTCTATAAGTAGAATACTATAAGATACTAGGTACCTTCTAGGTTAACCTATAAAAATACCCCTCTTAATATAAATCCTAAATAGTTAGTTTTAATAATAATTTTATCTTCTAGATTAAACTAGTAAAGTATTAGCTAGGTATTAAAGAGCTACTTAAGCCATAAGAAGGCTTATTTTTAGTTATCTCTCTATTAGAATATTATATTCTTCTTAATAAGTAGTATAAGTAGTCTAATAATATCTATATACTCTAGTATAAATATATTATAATAGTTTATAAACCCTTAGAAAGCTTTAGATACCCTTTAGGGAGGTAGGGAGTAGCTACTTAGTAATTACTTAGAGTTTTTTAGAGTTATAGGAGAGACCCTCTCTAGTAGTTATTATAAACCCTATATACTTAACCTTCTTTACTAAGAACTTATACTTTATAGGATTAAGATTTAGCTTAGTATCTACTAGCCTCTAGAGGACCTCCTAGACCTTTCTCTTATAGTTTTCTTTTATTCTATTAGCGTAAATTAATATATTATTTATACAAGTAGTAATAAAGTTATAAAGAAAGTCCTATAAGGTATTATTAATATATTACTAGAAGCTAGTAAGGGTATTAATTAAGCTAAATAAGTAAATTATTTAATTAAATAGCTTATACTAGGTATAGAATATAGTTCTCTCTTAGTACTCCTCTACTACCCTTAATTTATAAAAAGCTATTACTATATCTAGCTTAGTATATTATTTAGCTATACTTATTTAGTATAGCGTTTTAGAGATTAATAAGAGGGGGTAGTAATCTTTCTTAGTAATTATATTAAAAGCTTTATAATTAATATAGAAATAGATTCCTCTATCTAGCTTCCTTATAAAGAGTATTAGTACCCTAATAAGTAAGCTATTAGCTTTAATAAACCCCTTATCTAGGAGGTCTTATAAAGTCTTTTTAATACTAGTAGCTCTTTTCTTAATATATTATAAAAAGGGCTCTAAAGGAGTAGTAGCTCCTTTCTATTTAGTCCTAGTATAAAGTTAATTTAGTAATCTACTCCTAGTTACTCAAGGGGTAATAAGTAAGCTTTATTAGAGTTAAATAAGTTAGAAAACCCCCTTAAGACCTAGCTTAATAAATAGTATTATTAATCCTCTTTTAGTTTTAGGTTTAAGGCTTCCTTAATATTAAGTAAGCTAATAGCTTATATTAATATCTCTATAATACTCTCCTAGTACTTACCCTATTATCTCGCTAGGTATTAGTAAATTATAAAGAATAAGGGTATATTAAGGAACCTTATAGCCCTTATTTCCTTTATAAGGGGCGTTTCTTCTTAATTCTTGAGGTATAACCTAACTCGCTCCCTCCTATAATATACTTAGTAAGCTATAGTATTATAAATAACCTAGTTCTATTCTATCTAAGGGCGCTTTAAGAGAATACTAGGGTCTAGGCTATTTATTATATATATAAAGATATACTAGGTATAACTACTTATTTCTAGGTTAAATACTACTATACTTAGAGTATTACTTAGTAATAATCTACTAAGTATATACCCCCTTATAAGTTAATATCTCTTCTTAATATATAGAAAGTAAAGGTATTAAGCTAGGGAAAAGTTAATTACTATATAAGTACTACTCCTAGTATTTACTAGAGAATATACTAGATATCCTCTATTAACTCTAACTTAAATAATAATAAGCTTATTATTAGCTAGGTATTCCTATTTATATTCTTCTTAACTTAATATCTCCTCTTTAGTAAGCTCTAGAGCCTAATTTCGCTCTAGAGTTAGTTTTTTTCTAACTTCTTATCTTTTTTTAAGGAGTTAGTTACTACTTAGTAGTTATTTATAACCTTATAATATATTAGTTTTTCTTTTAGGGTTTTTATTTTTATAACCCTAGGTAGCTAGTCCTCCTTACTAGGGTAGCGCTAAGTAATATAATTTCTAACTCTATAAGTATAATAAGTATAAGAGTCCCTTATACCTTTCTAAAGCTATTAGTATTATACTAAGGAGGTACTTAAAGAGGACCTAGAGTTTTAGTAGTTATAGTATCTAGCCTCCTTAACCTATAAGATATATATAACTCTAGTTATATAAATATCCCCCTTAGTATCCTTAGTAATAGGTTTCTAATAAGTTACTAGGTAGTTATTAGAGACCTTTTAGCGCTCTACTTTCTATATAATACTCTAGACCTTTAAGAGCTAGCTATTATAATTAGCTAATAAGTTAATAATAATTAGCTAATCCCTTAGCTTAGGGGTAAGGAAGGCTTCTAGAAGTAAGATCTAGACTTAACTTAGCTTTATATTATTAATATTAGCTAGTATTTACTTAAATTTTAATAAAAAGGTTACTAGGGATTTATTCTCTTTTTACTAGAGGGTTTATAATTAGGCTATAGCTTATAACTAGATATTTAGGTCCTTATCTAATAAATCTAAGTAAGCTATAAAGTCCTTAGGATTATATTTTCCTCTACCCCCCCTAGCTTTATAGAAAGTAGAAACTATTTACTAGGGTATAGTATCTAAGTAGGAGTTAATAAGGTACTATACCTCTATATCTATAGTATAGAACGCCCTATCTATAGTAATTTTATAACTTATTTATTATACCTAGGTAGTATATTCCTTCTACTTACTTAAAAACTTTAGGAACAGGGGTAGTAGCTTTTAGTATACTATACTAGTTATTACTAATACCTTACTAGTAGTACTTATAGGGGTTTATATAGCTATATATTAGCTATTCCCCTACTTAACCTCTTATAACTATTACTAGAGGGACTTTATTATTATTATTAAATTAGCTTATAATAGCTTAGCTTAAGTGTTAGCTATATTATTATTAATTATCTTACTAACTAGTAGGGAGTAGCGCTCTACTTATTATTATTACTATAATAATAAGCTTAGATATATAAGGGGTTAAACCTAAGTTTATTTAATAAGAGGTTATTATAATATTATTTATTTAAGCTAAAGAGGAAAAGGGGAAGTTTTCCTCTCTAGTAGAGATTTTACTAATCTATAGGGAATAACTAGGTAGGCCCTAGGTAGGTCCTAGGTAGCTCCCTAAGGCGGTGAACCTAGGTAGGAGCCTAGGTAGGCTTAACCCGGGCGTAGCCTACAATACTAGTATAACTATCCTAGTCGCTAGTAAGCCTATTTAAGCTAGGTTTATATACTAAGGGTCCTAGACCCTATATTAGCTATATTATTAGCTAACTAGCTCTTTCTTATTACCTAGGTAATATCCTTTACCTTATTACTATAATTAATAGAGAGATATAAGGTCTATTACTTTACTATTAATCCCTCTAGGTACCTAGTAGTAAATATTACCCTTTTAAGGTCTAATATAATCTTACTTATTTTAAATTATATATTAAGGTTAAATATAAATTAGTTAAAGTTAGTTTAGGTTCCCCCTTTATACTTAAGTATAGGGAGGTACTTCCCCTAAAGTTCTAATTAGTACTTCTTTACCTTATTACTAATAATTACTTAGTAAGTATTAGAGTTACTTACTAGGGTTAATAGTTAGCTAGCCCTTAAGGCCTTAAGATATTCCTATTTATACTTTAGTTAACCCTTTTTCTTCTTCTTTTTTAATAAGTTAATCTAATTTAATCTCTATTAATTAACTACTTAGTTCTCTACTAATACTCTTATTACTATTTTACTTAATAAGTATCTTATCCTAGGTTTAGCTATTTAGCTACTCCTATCTAATAGGGGATCTTAAAAGCGATATTATATTTATCTCCCTAGTAGACCTATAGATAGGTATTATATTATTATACGTTATATTACTCTAATAGTCTATACCCCTATTAATATAAGTAAGAGAGAAGAACGTATTAGAGAAGAACGTATTATAAATAGGTATAATATAGAGTAATAGAGTTAGTATAATTAGGTATAGCTAAGGTTAAATATTCTTCTCTAGCCCTCTAGTTTACTAAGTAAGGGCTAGAGGGCTTATCTAGTAGTTACCTAGTACCTCCCTATATCTCCTAACTCCTACGGACTTCCCTACTTAGCCCGCGAAGCCCTTTTCCCTGCGATATTATCCTGGCTCGTGATACTAACAATGCGGCTTCGCATTTGGTTCCGAAGATCGAGCCCAGATCTCAAGAAGGCTAGCTGGGAATTGCGGAGCACGGCTCAGCCCCGGCACCGGCGGCCGCGGGGCTCGGAAGAGCCCCATACTTCGCAAGAGACCACAAGATTCCGACGGCGCGCATGTTAGCGGAGGGCATCGCAATCCTCGGCCGTTCCGTACTTACGAAGATTAGCAGGCTGCAGAGTTGTATATTTATACGTGTCCAAGTATCACTTGAAACGTCTGGGCCTGGTTGTGTCTAAGCCAGCCCCCGCCCTGTCCTTGTTCCTGTTCCAACACATTCATTCATCTGCCGAGATAATGCGCCGTCTCGTCATGATCCTGACCATCGCGGTCTCGGTGGCAAGTTGCCAAGATGACAGGCTATTGATCTCAGCTTCCTCCGGCAAACATACTCGGTTCATCTCTGCATAATTCCTGAGTCAATTGACCTGCGAAAAGTCCAAGGCACAATCAACACCACGACTCCAAACATCCGCCAGTACCTCGGAATCCCCGACGCCCGAACCCCCCGTCTCCAAACTCCGCTTCCTCCCCCCTTAACCGCCGACCCCATCGGCCACCACCATCAACGCGACCAGATCTCCCCCGGCGTGCCCCCAACCAAAGGACACATCCTCCGCCGTCTTCCAATTCATCCCGAAACCCTCCCTCTCGGCGACTTTTCCGAATTTTGTCTAAAGCTAAGCATCTGGACCCCATCAACCGCCAAGAACCTCCCCGTTGTTCTCTGGATCTACGGCGGCGCCTTCGTCCAAGGCTCGACAGACACCCCGGCATGGAACCCAGCCCCGTGGGTCCAGCGGACCCATGAGCACATCGTTGTATCGATTCGGTACCGCGTAAACATCTTCGGGTTCTCGGGCTCACGAGCCTTGCAAGACCAGAACCTGGGGCTCTTGGGCTAGAGGAAGGCGACCGAATGGGCCAGAGAGAAACACCGCTGCTTTCGGCGGCGACCCGGGAGGAATGCGTCCTCTGGGGCCAGAGCGCTGGCCCGGGCAGCGTGGACATGCAGAACTTCGCGTAACCCTCTGATCCGATCGTTTTAGGCTTCATCTGCGACTCCGGCTCGGGCTTTCCTCACCTTCGACGCGTGTTCCACCGACACCGCTGGAACCAACTTCACAACCGCCGCCAAAGCCCTCGGCTGTCCCACGGGCGCTCCCGATCCGAGCTTGCCTGCATGCTGGAGAAGCCCTTCTCCGATATAATCACCTACTTCGCCGGAAACAGCAGCAGCCTCACGTTGGACCCGAGTTGCCCGCCGTCAACGCCGTGACGCTACGATTTGCTTGTCAGGCACCGTATCTTACTCCTTTTCGCGAGGGACTGGGATTGAAGACATGGCTTTATCAATACCGCGGCAATTTTACCAAGTGTCGCCCAACCCCGCCCTCGGGGCGTATCATTGCGCTGAGCTGCCTCTGATCTTTGGGACTTCGGGTGACTTCAGGGGAACATATACCGAGTTTGAACGGGAAGTCAGTCGCAAGATGCAGGATCGGTGGCTTGCTTTTGCGAAGGATCCCGAAGCAGGGTTGGGCGAGGATTGGCCTGCTTCCACGACTGGGAAACATTTGACGTTTGCTGGAGGGGGTGTCGTCTCTGAGGCGATAGAAAATGGTGAGATCGAGGGGCCTTGTGTCGATCTATACCCCTCTTTCCGGGGTTGAGCTTTATCTTGCGAGCAGTCTCAACAGATGTCACTGACTCAGCTGCGAATTCGACCCGAAGCTCGACATAAAGGTTTGAAATTGAATCGCTGTAAAGATAGAAATATCGACCAAAACGAATGCGCCGCGACTACACCAAATGGAGTATGGAAGTGAATGAGCCAACCCAACGTAACCTTGAAATATCCCACAACCACAGACTCCTTAGCCATTCGCATCCTGTTTCCGTACCACGGATCCATTCATCACGGCGATGGCGTCACTTCATTTGGATCCTTGAATCTACTCTGGAACACCGGGGTGTCAGGCGATTCTTCAATCGTAGACCATCCGCCACCTCCATAATTCGCCACAATTCGATTTACCGTCGTCCCCTCTGTAGGCGCCCTCGCCGCCTCCTCTCTCATCCTCGCCTCAAGATGCAAATCTTCCGTGAAGCTAGCCGTGAGGGCATACGGAGCCGGGAAAAGCCCGAGTGAGCTCGGCCCCGTGCTCTGCACGCCGAACATCGGCTCTGGCGCCGGCAGGACGGGCAAAGAGGTAGATCCAAAGTTGAAGTCAAACGGCTTCGCCTCCGAGAACTTCATCGGCGTGAAATGAGTGAACGCGTTGGTCTCGTTTGCATTTCTACTCTTCTCGCGCCCATTCATCTTCCTGATAGATGTTTGTGAAAACTTGGGTATCCTGTATTCGAAACCGAGAGAGACCTTGGAGGTTTCGGTGATCGTCGGAGGATGCGGCAGCGTCGGTGGTCGAAGACTCGGCGGGTTCGTGTACTTGACCCGCTTTCCGCTGTTGGGGTCCGGCTTCTCCATCTTCCTGCGTTGGATGACCTGGCTGAGCGGATCATCGGGGGGGCCGTCAAGTTCATCTTCGAGTATGTCGCCGAACTTCCCCTTCAGCTTCGTTTCCACATCCAAGATAAAGTCCTCGATGTTTCTCTTCGGGTCCAGGCTCACCCTCTGCGCAATGGGAAGCGCATGGGCCTTGAAGCGATAAACCATCTCCTCGATCCTCTGCACCTCCGCGGTGGGCATGAGGTCGATCTCGCGCTGTGCAAACTTGTACAGCTTCTCCGATTGAGGGCGTTTCGAGTTGCTGATCGAAGGAATCAGGGGCAGCAGTGCTTTCCAGTTTTGCGGGCTGATATTTTGGAGGTCTTTTGCCCATGCCTGGAGTTCCCTGGCCACTTGCTGAAGCGACAGGAACCGGGGCCAATATTCCTGCACAATATCGGCCGAGACTTCTGAACTAGGAAGGTCTTTCAGGACTTTCAGGACATTGGTTTGCAGTCGTAGGATGAGTGTGATGCGACTCCACGGTCCGTCCTTACCTATAATGAACTTCTGCGAAGCAAATTTGCATCTTTCCTCGTCGTTGAGGCTGAACACGTCAAAGTACAAGTCTTGTACCATGTGGATCTCGTATTGGAGTTCTCCATGAGCTCTGACCAGAGCTTCTCGGAGCCTTGACGGGGACGATTTCGCAATGTCATCGAGAATTTTCCAGAATTCCGCTTGATCGATCGCACCAAGATCATTGAGAGGCTTTAGCTGGGCCAACTTGTCAGGGAGCTGAAAACCGTCATATCCAAAGGTGCTCTGATGGGTCATGACGTTTAGTCGATAGTTCGTTGCCACCTCACGCTCCCAGGATGCTAGCTCATCTGGCCCTACGTTGCATTCTAAAGCCTTCTCATGCGTGTGTGAGATCCGGGCCTCCTCGCAGATGATCTGCATCTGCATCACCATGTTCAGAATCGTCTTATACCTCAGAGGCCAACTCTGAAAGTCCTGCTTCCATTTGTACGTCGTGACAGTCAGCCTTAGATACTCGCCGGTAAGCACCTCGAGGAACTTATTGACCACCGGATTTGTGTCTCCGAGGTTATTTGGCCAGGCCGAGAACATGATATCATCCCCGCCACGCAATAAGTCGAAGATGCACGCCATAAAATCTTCGTGAATGGTGGGGATGATTCTAGCTGGTGCAACGGAGTTGAGGCGCATAGCGGTGCTCCCGTAGCGTTCTACCGCCGTCTTCCAGAACTCCTCGGTGAAGAATCGCGCGATGCGCGAGACCTGTACGCAAGTGCTGTAGTTGGCAGCTACCATGGGTGGTGTTCTCAAAACCAGACTGGCGGGGTCGTTCTTGGTCCTGGAGGTAGGCGGACGCCTCGCGTGTAGGCCTGTCGGCCATCGTGTCATGAGGATGCCGAAAGGCATGAAGTAGAGGTGCTTGGCAACAGTCTTGCAGTCGCTCAGCAACGGCCAATTCTGGCCACCAAAGAGCTGCTGACTGTTAGCACAGATTCAAAGGTCTCTGTTACGTCATGACATACGTGGTTTTCCAAGGCATATCCTAGCTCGGCCCTCGTCTCTTGTTCGAAGAAGGGTTCTAGGTCACCGGTTCCCGTGCCGAAGACTTCGGTGCCAATCCATTCGAGATATACTTTAAATTCCCCGGCATCTTTCAAGTAATCTACTGCACTCGGGCCTGGCTTCACAAGCCAACGATAATGCGCATAGTGAGCAACGTGCTGTTGACTCGGTCAGCATGTAATGATAGATCTTGAGGTGACTCTCCAGCGTGGACGTGTCTGGGAAAAGACGGGAAGAACTCACGCCGAATTCGTGAACCAACGTAATTGCAAGATAGTAAGCGGCCACCAACCGCTCATCGTCACTATAGCCATCAACAAGTAGCGGGTACACCGTCTCAGCGGCCAGCATAACGACGATCTTGTCGCCAACATGGCCATCGTCGAAGATCTGGCCATAAGTGATACCCGAGGTCGGAATCCGAGCGTCGTCCCCTGCCTCGTGATACGCGCTGCCGATTTTGATTTCGATACTCTCGTTCAAAACCTTTTCAGTCTCTTTGATAGGGTCGCATATTGTGTAGAACGATGGGCTGATCTCTGGCTTGACGCCGGGTATCGGAGTCTTCGAGAAGTTGTAAGGGGGGTGCTTTTCTCTCTGGCCTATGGTTCGACCATCTCGACTGAACAGAACGGGCATTCTGTTGAATATGTCAAATAGCGCTTTCCAAAACGGGTCGTTGGCTTCGAGGAAGCTTAGCATCCGGGAAGCTAGTCTAAGCGCTGGTTGGAGGCGTTCCCAAAGGTGATCGTTTGTCTGTGAGATCCATCAGCAAACATGAATGCGCAGGCCCAACTTCTCCATTTTACTTTAGGATCCCATTCCCCCTTACGATCTCCGACTTGGTAGACCAGTCTCGGGAAGTCTTCCTCTGTTCCGCGATCGACAGTCGACGCCCATTTTTCTCGCACAAGATACCTGCGATGTATTGCATCAGAGACATGGTACATCGATCAGTACAGGCTTTCCATCCGCCTTACCTATGGAGGTCATTCTCCAATTTCATTTCATGGTTGTTTTTCAAGGAAAAGACGCCACTGCTTACAAGCTGCCAAAGTTTCAGAAACGTGTGAATAGAGGCTAAGGAAGCCAGAAGCAGAAGCTTACGTCGTTTGTGTTCAACCCTAGGAAGAAGAGCGATTGCCAATCTTCATCTTCCTGCATTTCTTGCATTCTTTGAAGGACGTACTCCTCGCGTTCCGACAACGGGTTTGGCATCCGGGCATCCAACTTGGAGTACTCAATCAAGAGCTCATCCACGCCAGAAAGCCCCAGGTGTCGTGCCATGTCCTCCGCCTGCTGCGTGATGTATGCGCCATTGATACCGGCTTGCTCGATACCTTCGAATGCGAAGTTGCGGAACGTGCTTCGCGTTGGCGTCATCCGAGACCGACCGTCCTGGCGCCCAGGAAACACACCGCATCTTCGAGCCATTTCCGTGGGGTTCTTGATCTGGTCCATAGGAAGTTGCGCTGGACGCAGGTACCGCAAAAAGTTGTCCGGTCTGACGAGGCGCTCCTGGGCGCCGGAGCCTTCGATCTCCAAGACGGGGTCGGTCCATAACGGATCCGTCCACTCTGGGATGAACTCGACGTAATTCCAAAGTCCTTGTGCGTTCTGCTTTGGTGGAGGTTTGGGGATTTTCGCATTCATGAGAGGGGCGTGGGGATTTCCTGGCCTCTGGCGCGCAACGTACTCGGTCAGCTTGTCGCTGCCTCTCGCAGCGTTTTCGGCAGCGTACTCCGCATTTGCGACGGTCTCGTCATCGGGATACTCGCGGCTACTGCGTTCGTACCAGGTGGTGTCGTAGTCGCCCTTCGTAGACGGTCCCTGAGCCATACTGGGCGGCTGGCAATCTGCTGTAGAGGATGCAAAGCTGCGAGGCGATGGGTAGGTGGTAAGCCAATGCAGCTAAGGTTTGCTTGAAAGAAATGTGGAAAGATGTCATTTGATCAGCGTTGTGCAAACCGTACCTTGGTTTTGGCGTAGATTACTGCATTACTTTACGCAGCATGTTGGTGAGAGGAAACTCAAAGACTTCGCGGCGGATGGCCAGGGCTACATCTTTCCCGATTTGGCGCCCATCGAGACTTTCAGCCTCGAATTGATCAAAGGGCACCTGTGAAGGACAACAAAAAAAATTCGTGATCACAATTGACATAAATGTTTTTGAGGTTCTGTTGTGTCACGCAGGCGACGAAAATGAGACATTGGGAGGACTTGGCTTCAAGTTCAAAGGGGCACATGAACTCGGCTTGTCGAGCATGTCAAACTTCCGAGGAGACGGCCCATGTTGGTACCTAAAAATTTTCGATCTTTGTTTGGGAGATTTAAATCCGAGGAAGAACAATGAAACCAGCCTTTACGAGGGAGACGACGGGTAAATTTGGGGTTGCAGCTCAGTAAACACAGATTAAGGAGCCACGGACCGTGCTTTGCTGTGCACAAATCAAAGGGAGGGATCACTCGATTCTTCCCTTCACGGACTGTTCATATTGTGAAGAAGGGTCGTAGTTCTCGTGAATTACCACTTCCGGTATCCAATGACTGGATTGCGACACCATGCGGGATTAGAGGGCTCAGGCCAAATGTGGGTTGACGACCGCACCCTGCAGCTTGCGAAGGCATTGATACGAGATGTCTCACGACGAAGAACCTGCAGGTTTGCGGAGTCAAGCGCAATCCTGTTCACAACGAGGGAATTAAATGAAGGCAAACCACTCTACCTCTGCAGGTCCGTTTCAACAAACCTCGACGAAGGTGCGGATGTTGCGAGTGCTGATGTAATATCTCGGAGAAGGCCAGCCATAAATAGATGAATGAAGACGGCACCAAAGTTGCGGATGAATGGACTGCATCGCCACCGTGTCGGCATCCATTCGTTATAATTTTGACAAAGCAACTTCGAAATCCGACAATGTTGGTCTTCGTATTCATGCTGCTTCCGGTAGCGACGCTCGCCGCTGCACAATGCGCAGCCGACAACTGCCTCCGAGCCTTCGTTGCAACCCAGACTCCGGGGCGCCTCAGCTCTGCTCAAGCCTTTTGCCAAACCTTCACTGCAGCGCCGGTAGTCAGCACCAACATCCCAGGTTTCGCGTCCGAACATTGTACAGGCTCGTCACCTGATGCCGTCTCAGCTCGTCTGTCAAGCGCCTGTTCCTGCGTCGCAACTAGAGCGGCGCCAGTCACGTCCACTATCACCGGGCGGGTGCCAACATCAAGCATCTGCTCGAACCAGACGAAGTCGGGGGAGGTGACAAGCTCATTTACCACCCTCGTAAGAACCTCAGTCACTCCTCGTCCTAGTAGCGAGGGCAACACGAAGACTGCATGTGCTGTAGTCAGTAGCAGCTGGGTATCGCAGGCATCAGCACGAGGTAAAAAGTCCCAGAATCGCAATACGTTGCACAATATTGACTCGACATTAGTTGCCGTCCCCACCGTCGAGGCCAAGTTAGCGTATGACTGCTTGAAGTCGGTCCCTCTTCACAAAGACGACGCCATTCAGCTGGTCGATTCGATTCGGCCGTACGTCGAGTGGCAGTCAGATCTCGCCTACCTGAAGAACCCGCCGAAGAATTACGAGCCTGGTCGATTCGACGTCATTGGCCACCTCGAGAATATTCGACGAAACCTGGTCGCAGACAAGTACGGTGGCGAGCTGGCTTTCCAAGAAGACTTGTTCTTGATGACAGCCCAAGTGCGTGATGGGCACTTCCAGTTCTTGCCAGATGCTTTGACGGGAGTATTCGAATATGCCCGCCCTTTCGGGCTGGTTTCGTACAGCAAAGACCCCGCGTCCCTACCACTCATCAAGAAATTGGAGGAAGTTGGCACCAAGCAAGATGGCGCCCGAGTGGTCAGTCGCCTGAACGGAATGGACGCTTCCGACTTTGTGCAAGGACTCGTCGACATGGCTTCCGGTAACCAAGACCTGGACGCGGCATACAATGCCATGTTCTTCTCCAAGGCGAAAGTGAGCGTGGGAAGCACGTCTGGCCTGTTCAGAGCCGGCGGCTGGCACAAATACGTGTATCCCGGCGTCAACATAACGGCCGAATTCGACACGGGAGAGGTTGAGACCGCTGCCAACATCGCCCTTATCAAAGCCAGCTTCGAGGGTGTCATGGACGGAGAGTCGTTCTATCGGAAGTTCTGCGCTGGAAAGCCGAATGAACTTGGGCCTGCTGCTCAGGCGTCGGTGCCAGAAGTAGCGCAGCTCACAGGATACCCCCAACCGGTCCTCAGCAGCAACGACAAGAAAGTGTCGGGCTACTACTTGCAAGGCGACGGCCTCGATGATGTCGCAGTATTATACATCTCGGGCTTTGATCCACTCAGTCCAAGGATGTTCCAAAAGTCGGTCGAGATGTTTCTGAAAGAATGCAAAATGGCAGGCAAGTCGAAAATCGTCATCGACTTGCAAATGAACGGCGGCGGTTACGTGCTGCAAGGGATAGACTTGTTCCGCCAATTCTTTCCAGATGTCAAGGAGGACGGCTTCACTCGCTGGCGAGAGAGTGACCAGTTCATGGCCATGGCTCAGATTGTGTCCGATGCTAATGAGAACATCGATCCCCGATCGTCCCCGAGCTATGAGGCAGTAAGCCTGTCCCAAAGCTGGTGGAATTATCGCAACGATCTGAACGTGTCTGGAAAGAGGTTCGAGTCTTTCGACGCCAAGTTTGCTCCCCGTGTGTGGGCTGGTGACCGCTACACAGCTATCATGCGACCGGACCTAGAAAACGATCTAAACACCGTCAACGAAACCTTTGGACTTGGAATCGACATAACAGGTTATGGCAGTCGTCGAAACTTTACCCGTCCTTTCGAGCCGGAGAACATTGTTCTGCTGACAGACGGCTTCTGCGCCTCGACCTGCTCGATCTTTGCAGCCCAGATGCAGATCCCAGGTAAGGTCAAAACAGTTGTGTTTGGCGGTCGGCCGAGGAAAGCTCCTATGCAAGCAGTTGGTGGCGTCAAAGGTGCCCAGGTGATGCGGTACAGCGACATCTGGAATATGACGCAGCAGGTCTTGTCGACAGAGCTCGCGACGGTGTCCGCAGAACACAGAGCGTGGCTTTCTCAGCTCTCTGACTTGCCCATTCGACGCAGCACAGAAGCTCGACTCAATGTGCGAGACCAGATCTTACGCGGGAACTTGGCGGATGGTACTCCGGCTCAATTTGTGAATGAGCCTGCTGACTGCCGGCTCTTCTGGACGCTTCCCATGCATGGCGACGTGACCGAAGTCTGGAAAGCTGCAGCCAACGCAGCTTGGTATGGTGTTGGCTGTACGGTCGGTGCGGCGCATGATAACGGTGGTGTTCGACCGAAGCCCATGGCTGCTGGCGTTGCGGAACAACCATCGCGACCTCCTGTGGTAGTCTCAATGGCCGATGTCGAGCCAGAGCATCGAGTCGCAGGGTCGGAGCTAGAGAAGAAGAACCAGAAGGTTCACATACTGTAACATAGCAGCTCGCCGTGAAGGGGATGCCTTATGTTCAGCACACGGGCATAGCGTACTGGAACTGTAGCGGAGGAATCTCGTTGAAGCGAGATGAACGCATCTTCGCCGTGACGATGTACCAGGCAATTGAGAACCGTTTCGGTATAATCGACAAGTAGAACGCGGTGCAGCGGATGAAGTGACAGGCGACAGAGCACCAGCTTCAGCAGCAAGCCTCGGGAGCAGCCCGTTCCTTATCAATCAAGGGCTTCCTTGTTGCGATCCCAACTCTAGAAAGTCTCTCGCTGTGTCTAGCTCGCACTTCCGGCCCGGAAGCATAATCTGTTCGTCTGATTCATTAGGCCTCGAGGTAGGTGTTGTTGGAATCGTACAGCACGCTTCGAGGGTATCGTTGGCAACTGTTTCGTGATCTGCAACTGCGAAGTATGAGTACGGGAAACGGGAGCTGACGTATGAGCTGCTCGGCGACTGACTCTTCATTGATCGTTTTTGGAGGTCGCGTCTAAGCTGACGGAAAGTATTCGAGCATGGCACACACGGATGGGTCCGAAGCAGGTGGACGTCAGGTTCGACATAGGTGTGGCAGCCTTGGAAGCTGCGCCATTAAAATGTCGTGTGTAGACAAAATGCCTTCAGGCTCGGGCTTTGACAGAGGATGTCCAATGATTGGATGAGGCCGTCAGGCGATACGTGTTGGATACAGAGCCCATTGGTTGATTCCGCGTCGAGCATACGTGGGCAAGGTGGCTGCAGGAATATGGTTGAGCGAATAGAGATCGCCAAGCCCCTTGTTCAGGAGCTTGATGACGTAAAAGAGCAAAAAAATTTCGGAGTCAAAGATGTTGAGCTCGCAACGGAACAGCGAAGCTCCTGTCAGTTGCGTGGGTGAAAGAGGTCTGAATGGCTTCATGTAGACAGCAGTAACGAACGTATTGAGCTCAGGGAAGGAAGCCAATCGGAGCTCGTCCAATGCCGGAGAGCACAACAGCCGACGGTACCAGGGTGGTTGGCCAGCAAGAACATCAGTATGGAAGGCGGCAAATTCGGGCAGAAAATGGGTTGACAGGGAAGGAGGCTCCAGTGTCAGGGGAGAATAAAAAAAGACTGGCAAAATGCTTTGACATGCGCTCTCATCTCTGTGCTGAGCAGAGTCTTCGAATATCGAAAGCCAGGCTCGAAATCCACGCAGCAAGTCAATTGAAAACAAATACAACTCTCAACACCGAACAGTACTCATTCGATATCATCAACCCCTCACTGACCCTGTCATCAATCCATCAATCCAAGCGGTCAGAAAGACGGGAGTTCGTACGGTACGGCCTGGCTACCTCGTTGGCCTGCTAGAAAATGACGGACTTGCGAGAGAAAGAGAAAAATTCTACGGGGCCCCACGACTTTGTGGAGTGAAATTGGCGCTGTCGTGGGGAGCAGTGACACCCTTGGACACGGCAGAAAGGCTTATCGATACGTTCAGGCCATCCCTTCGCGATGGCGGGGTTGATAACAGATAAACACGGGCTGCTGGCAAAATTGACGACGTCCGTCGGAATCCTGGGGTACGGGAAAGGAAGAATAAACGAGCAAACGCGGGCACTGGCTTTGCCCCTACCAGATGGCCGCCCTGCAGATGAGGGTTACATAGTACATACAGACTACACAGACTGCTGACCCTTCATGCAGCCACCCTAATAGAAAGGCGGTGACAAGTTTCGAAGTCGATGATGGGTGGCTGACCGTGGCTCTCATTTCGAGATTCGACAGCGTTGTCAACACCACATAGTAGATACGGCATGCCGTAGTCCAGTGAGGGTATCCAAGTCGACTCAGGGGTTAGGAAATGCGTATTCGTCGATCTGGCTGGCCGTATTGGCCTGGCTTCCTTTACCTGGCAGCCTGGACCAGTCTCAATCCGCATTCCATCTCACCAGGCTGGACCAGAAACTGGGTTCGCTACTGGGGTCGAGAGGCGGACAAAGGCACAAAGACCCAGACTTGCCGAATGGACTCGGACGCGGTGAATGAATCAAGTCGAATCGGGCAGGCCGTGGCAAAAAGGGACGATCCGAGTGGTCCGGAACGCCAAAGTACCTAGAACTGGCTTCCAAAGAGGCGCGAGTTGTATTGGCGAGCAGGGGAAGACGTTCGAGAAAGAGGAAACCCAAAATTGAGACGAAAAGCCGACGTCGCTATCTTCACATGGCGGCAGCCAGTCGCCGTATGTGCGGAACTCTGTAGAGCAGGATTCCAGGGGGAAATCGGTGTGACAAAAGGGAACACTTTTTTGGCCAAATAATACAGGGATATTTCCCATGGAAAAGTCACTTTGTCGCCATTTCTCGCATTTGCCTACTTTGCCTGGCCCCCAACGAAAGAGAGAGTGAGGACCTTGCTCTTCGAGGTGTTAGAAAGCCGGGGTGGCGAAGCCGAGGCGCAAGTGATCCCAGTGAGATCTGTCCCGTACGGCCGCCTCTCCGGGGACGTCGCTCGAATTGTAAGATGTTTCCTTTCTGGCGGCTTACCATCCCCCGACAACGACTCAGACGGCTTAGAGGTTGCAGGGAAGGGGCGGTAGCACATGGAAGATGGCCGTCTCACCCCCCTTTTCCTTGTCTTCGGGAATGGGATAGGAGCCTACACTACGGGGTAGGAGAAGGATGTTGACGACATTGCAGATGGCTTCATGATGACCGCCACTCGTGGAGCTTCATATTCTGTAGCCACCACAATCCTGATATCTAGATGGCAAGCGGCAAGGCGGCAGATAGACGTGGAAGGCAGAACATGCACAGCTGAGAGGGCAAAAACACCGATACATTCCGAGCCTTCTCAGAGACTCTGGGGCTCAGGGAGAACTCAAAATGAAAAGGGAATATCTCGGAGGCGGAGCGTCAGGGGGCTGGGCACCAATGCCGGTCTGTGTTCCTGCGACGACCAGCGAATTTGACATTGCAAGGCCCAGAGTAATGATGAGAAAATGGTGGTTTGTCGCTATGTGAGACGAACAAAAGACACACTGGGATCCCTGGGGAAGAACAACTCAACAAGAAGGAAAAGGACGTAAGAATCCCGGGAACAGGCAGCCAACTGTTGCATCGAGGCTGCAACGTGAAATGGCAAAATAATGGCAAAGTGGCCGCCCGTAAAAGACCAGAAATGCCAGAATGCATGAATGAATGGGCATTTCCCTCACCGCCTTCATCCTCTATCCTCTTTAGAACTAGCGCGGGGTCTGATAGCCCCTCCGATAAGCCATTAACTCGCCAGGGGCCTTGTTTTCTTACTGGAGGGGGATCGCTGTGCTCGAGACAGTGACGCCCAGTCAGTGGACGGTTTCCGCAGTTTCTGATTTTTTTTTTTTGGTGTGGGTCCACCCTTGCCGCTAGCGTCGCTCGCCGTCGCCGTCGTCAGGCCAGGGAAAGAGGGACACCTCACAGACTGTGGCAGAGGGGGAGAAAAAAAGTTTTTGGTGGGAGAGGCGATGAAGCAAGGCCCTGGACAACCCGTAGTAGGCTGGCATTTTTTCTCGGCGGGACGTGTGAATATGGAGGGGTGAACTGTACTAGTACCTTACCTGAGGTACCTAAGGCACCTAGGAAGGAGGGGGCAAGAGCGATAACACACAGCCGCCCGCCAGCGACCAGCGAAATAGACAGGAAAAAAAAATTTGGCCCAGGCCAAATAAAAAAACTCGTCCCCGCCACTCTCTTCTCCCCTCTCTCCCTTTTTTCTCTCTTCCTCCTCTCGAACCTCTCTATCTCCCGTTCCCTTTTCTTCCTCTCTTGGACTGTTCGTCTTCCTCCAGACGTATCTCCAAATCAGTCATTTGATTTCTTTTCACAACGTCCTGTCTGCGACGGTTGTCAAGAGCGCATTTCTGCTGCCCCTGCTCAACCCCGCCTTCGCAAGAAGTTCAACAGCGACACCCCTCCGAAGTGCCATCTAGAGCAGAAGAACACGATCCTCCAGTCGTCGTCTCTTCTTGCGGGCCTTCACCCATACCAAAATCGATACCAGACTCGCCTTTCGGTTTACGATAGAGCATAGACTTCGCATCTAGACGCTTTAGACGTTCGGATCTGCGACTTTCTTCCCACCAAAACCAAAAATTCAAATCATCTCGATCGACTTAATACCCGACCGCCATAATGTCTTCCGAGAACGCTCAGTCCGTCAAGGTTCTTGACGAGCTCTTCCAGAAGCTCACCGTCTCCAAGGAGTCTGCCGACGTAAAAGAATCTGCCAACGCTCTGGCATCTTTCATGAACGGCCGCATCGAGGACCAGGATGTTCCCACCAAGTGAGTTTTTTTTCCCCCTTGTATTCTCCCGCTTCCATCCGCTACACCAGAAGGGGGAGAAAAAAATATGGCAGATGCGACACAAGCCACCGTGTCCGCGGTCTGGGACCCTTCTCCAAAATTTTCTGACTTTTTTTTTTTCTGCCTACTTTCGCTGCGTCTCGGGCGGCCTTTACGCCGACCCGCTACGTCTGCAGGATGGCGCATCCTGGCCACTCAGCGATGAGCTATTTTCAGCTCTCACACAAGAATTTTACTGGACCACCAGTGCTGACAAGGGGTTCCCCGCAGGAGCATCGAGTCCATCCGCAAACTCTTCAACAACAAGAAGGACGCCGCTGCCCGTGAGAAGGCTGCTCTGGCCATCACCGCCATTGCCCAGCACTCCGAGGTCTCCGCCCACGTCGAGCCCTTCCTTGTTGCCCTCCTCCCCAACGTCCTCGCCGCCGTTGGTGACAAGATCGCCGCTGTCAAGAATGCCGCCCAGGCTGCTGCCCTCGCCATCGCCGAGGCCATCAACCCCAATGCCGTCAAGGGTGTCTTCCAACCCGTCTCCGACTCTCTCCTGAACGCCCAGAAGTGGCAGGAGAAGATGGCCGCTCTCGACGTCCTCGAGACTGTCGTCCGCACTGCCCCCGCCCAGACTGCTTTCCGTGTCCCCGATTTGATCCCCGTTGTCTCCGAGTCCATGTGGGACACCAAGAAGGAGGTCAAGGAGCGTGCCTACAAGACCATGGAGCAGATCTGCCAGTTGATTGTCAACAGGGATATTGAGCGCTTCATTCCCGAGCTTATCAAGTGTATCGCCAAGCCTGAGAACGTTCCCGAGACCGTTCACTTGCTCGGTGCCACCACTTTTGTCACTGAGGTCCAGGAGCCCACCCTTGCCCTCATGGTTCCCCTGCTTGACCGTGGTCTCGCTGAGCGTGAGACTGCTATCAAGCGTAAGTCCGCTGTCATCGTCGACAACATGTGCAAGCTCGTCGACGACCCCAACATCGTTGCTCCATTCTTGCCCAAGATGATGCCCGGTCTTGAGAAGAACTACGAGAACTTGGCCGACCCCGAGGCTCGTGAGAAGACTCGCCAGGCCCTCGACACCCTCATCCGTGTCGGCAACGTCGTCAACGGCAAGATCCCCGAGGTTCGCCGCGACTCTGACGTCAACGTCGTTCTCCCCAAGCTCAAGGAGGTCATTCCCTCCAAGCACAAGGCTAAGGCTGAGAAGCTCGAGATTATCCTCGAGTACATCGCCGCCATTGCCGGCCAGCTCATCGACGAGAAGGAGCAAGAATCCGCCGTCTGGACCGAGGCCCTCAAGCCTTACGTCACCGTCGTTGTTGGCGACGAGGACTCCCAGAAGGTCGTCGACGAGCTCCGCAGGAAGGCCTCCCCCGGTGCTGAGGAGGAGGAGACTGGTGACGCCGACGACGAGGAGGGTGAGGACCTCTGCAACTGCACCTTCTCTCTCGCCTACGGTGCCAAGATCCTGCTCAACCAGACCCACCTCCGTCTCAAGCGTGGCCAGCGCTACGGTCTTTGCGGTCCAAACGGTTCCGGCAAGTCCACTCTGATGCGTGCCATCAACAACGAGCAGGTCGAGGGTTTCCCTAAGCAGAGCGAAGTCAAGACTGTCTTCGTCGAGCACGACCTGGACTCCGCCGACACTGAGATGACCACCATCGACTGGACCATGATGAAGCTCAAGGACGCTGGTGTCACCACCTCCCAGGCCGATGTCGAGGCCAAGCTCAACGAGTTCGGCTTCACTGAGGCCATGGTGAAGGGTGAGATTTCTGCTCTCTCTGGTGGTTGGAAGATGAAGCTCGCCCTGTGCCGTGCTGTCTTCGAGGCCCCCGATATCCTGCTTCTCGACGAGCCTACAAACCATTTGGACGTGAAAAACGTCAAGTGGCTCGAGGAGTATCTCAAGAACTCTGCCTGCACTTCCATCATCGTCTCCCACGACTCCGGCTTCCTCGACAACGTCTGCCAGCACATCATCCACTACGAGCGCTTCAAGCTCAAGCGCTACCGTGGTAACCTGTCCGAGTTCGTCAAGAAGAACCCCCAGGCCAAGTCCTACTACGAGCTCGGTGCCTCCGAGATCGAGTTCCGCTTCCCTGAGCCCGGTTTCCTTGAGGGTGTCAAGACCAAGGCCAAGGCCATCCTCCGTGCCAGCAAGATGTCCTTCCAGTACCCCGGTACCAGCAAGCCTCAGATCGAGGACATCACCTTCCAGTGCTCTCTCGGTTCCCGTATTGCCGTCATTGGTCCCAACGGTGCCGGCAAGTCTACTCTCATCAACGTCCTCACAGGTGAGCTCATCCCCACCCAGGGTGAGATCTACCAGCACGAGAACATCCGTATCGCCTACATCAAGCAGCACGCTTTCGCCCACATCGATAACCACCTGGACTCCACTCCCTCTGAGTACATCCAGTGGCGTTTCCAGACTGGCGAGGATCGTGAGACCATGGATCGTGCCAACAAGATCATCACCGACGCTGATGAGCAGGCCATGAACAAGATCTTCAAGATCGAGGGTACCCAGCGCCGCATCATCGGCATCAACGCCCGCAGAAAGTTCAAGAACTCCTACGAGTACGAGTGCTCTTTCGCCATCGGTGACAACGTTGGCCAGAAGAACGAGCGCTGGACTCCCATGATGTCCGCTGACAACGCCTGGCTGCCCCGTTCCGAGCTTCTGGCTTCTCACCAGAAGATGGTTGCCGACGTTGATATGAAGGAGGCCCTCGCCTCCGGTCAGTTCCGTCCTCTGGTTCGCAAGGAGATTGAGTCCCACTGCGCCAACTTCGGTCTCGACGCTGAGCTGGTTTCTCACTCCCGCATGCGTGGTCTGTCTGGTGGTCAGCGTGTCAAGGTCGTCCTTGCCGCTTGCTCTTGGCAGCGTCCCCACTTGATCGTCCTTGACGAGCCTACCAACTACCTCGACCGTGACTCTCTCGGTGCCCTGTCCAAGGCTCTCAAGGCCTTCGAGGGTGGTGTCATCATCATCACTCACTCTGCCGAGTTCACCAAGGACTTGACTGAGGAAGTCTGGGCTGTCATGGACGGCAAGATGACTCCTTCCGGCCACAACTGGGTTGCCGGTCAGGGTTCTGGTCCCCGTCTCAAGGCCGACGACGGTGAGGAGGAGGAGAAGTTCGACGCTATGGGTAACAAGATTGTAAACACCAAGAAGAAGGTCAAGTTGACTTCTTCCGAGGCCCGTAAGAAGAAGAAAGGTAAGTTCAGAGTTCCAACCATTACGCGAGTTCGGAACACAGATTGCTGACTATCACTGCAGAGCGCATGGCCCGCCGCAAGCGTGGTGAGGAGGTTTTCTCCGACGAGGACGACTAAATCATTCGCCATGACGGTCGCTTTCCTTTCCATTTGTCACGAGCCTTCCAAAAGTCTTTTATGGTAACGCGGGTTGCATGGTTACGGGCCTGTTTATGATTTCTTTTGACGAGCACCCATGAGATTCCCCATTGAATGATTCGCCGGATGAAGGAATGACCATCTCGCTCCAGGATTGGAGGATCCTGCAGGCGAGCAGAGAGGTTCCTGTGGCGAAAGGGAATATTGGGGTAGAATAAGAGGTAGAAAGAGTAAGTAGACGGCGATACATGCCATAGATATTTCACAATTGGTCCAAGTCTCGAGTGATTGAGAGCGTGGTTCTCAACCAGCCTGAAGTGGTGATGGTGATGGTGTGACGGGATATGTTTGTCTGAGGACAACAGCCTTCCTCAATACTGGGTCCATCTGATTGCTTGGGTGCGAACATGATGAGTTGTCCACTGCTCCCAGGCCGTGACGTGCTTGTGCTTGTGGAACATCAACACTTGCCTCGCCTCTCATTGGTCGTCTGCTTCAAGCTGTTGCACCATCTTTGCGTTGTTTCAAGCCCAACTTTATACCATCTGCGCTTTTGTCTATTGTTCTTCACCAAACCTTTCAAAACCTATCAAAATCAACATCTTCAAAATCAGCTGTTCCCTCTCCAAAGTCCTCTGCCTCTGCCGTTTGCGTTCTTCCCCCTGACAAACGTCCAACCTGAGTCCTCGTGCCCTGCATCTCTGTTTATCATATTGTTACCCTTTCCAGAGGGGCTGGGCTTAGACCACAAACCACTCGTCGGATTCGACGTCCCCCTACCTCTTCCTTGGTTTCCGCCCACGCCGCCTCTCCCACGCGAGAGCCCTTTCCCCCTTGCGCCGCGTTCTGCTTGCGTACTTGCTGTCTGGATCGGCTTGACCGCAGTCTTTGGACCGGGATTGTCGGCGTCGCCCTGTAGTACCTGACTCCACGTCATCTTCGGCATTGGTTGTGCAGCATTGACTTCGATCACGGCTTCGGGACCCAACACGCGGGGCAGAAGCCGGCTTCTCGTACTCCAAGCCGGGTTTGCTTCCGGCGTAGATGATTGCCGAGCGATGACACGATGTCGGTGGTTTTCCCATAGCCAGGCCCTCACTCTCGCGTCGTCCGCCGAGGTGCCCAGGGATCTTCCGGCTAGTTGTTCCAAGATGGGCAGCTCGGCGCTCGGCGGGCTGTGCCTGATGAACGCTGCGATGCGAGTCAGGATTGGCATCGAAACCGTCTAGATGGCCGAAGACTTACTTGTCATGTTGAACACGAATTGCCCGTCCGAGACGTACGAGTCTCTGAAGCCGTGCTTCCTTCCAGTACCACGACCTATCTCCTCACCGTTCATCTTCTGGAGAGTTTCCAACGACATCAAGGGCATGTCCTCAGGAGCTGTCACGATTTTGGCCGTGACGAGGTCGGGTGTATTCCATAAACTTCCCAAAGCGGCCGGCGGTTGCTGTTCTTCGAGGGCACGAGTGCAATCGGTTCCCCAGTATCCCTCGAGCCCATCGATAACTTTCAACTGCTCGGTGGAGATATCTGCGGATCATGTTACCATATATGTATTACACCATCTGGTTGAAGTCGCTTACCGGGGCGGCTGAATATGAGGTCACGAATCCGGATCTGTGATGCCGAAGGGGGTATTTTGGCTGGTTGCTCGGGCACCACCTTGCCAATACGCAAGCTTTCGAGGACACCATGTACGTCCACTCCGAACTTGGACACGGGATCCCCGTGGGCTTGATCCCAAGCCACACTCGCGTCTCCGCCGGCGAATCTTCCGATGATGGAACTTCCTCCTGGATGCAACTTATGGTAATCTAAAGTCTCGTCAGTCCGTCTCTCTGATGATGCTAGCGTCTCTTACCCGTAAAGTCGTATACGCCCGTATTGATGATCACGTATATCCCCGTCTCCTGAAATGCGTACCACTTCACCTCATCCATAGTGAAAACTCGGGATTTCCGTCTGAAACCCGAGATGTGGTTTCTTGTCCAGCCTATTTGGTGTGGACGAAGGTTCTCGATGACGATGTCAGGGTGGTAGCCTCGGTTGATGGCTTCCATGACTAGGTTTTTCTGCGTGCTTGTGAGTAGTTGCTGAAGTTCGAGCACGTCGCGACTGAGTTGAAGGTCTAAACAGCGTCAGCAAATGTTCTCCCAATATCACCGACCGCCTCCTCACCCGTGATATCAAACACGTCCGAGCCCACAGCAATCCACCGAGGTCGTCCCTCTCTTCCGTCATTGATCCTCACATCCTCTGCTCGTGTCCAAAGCATAGCTCTACCGACTGGTTCCTGGTTGATCAATAGGTCCCAATGTTCTCGACGGATCATACGACCAATGAGGTGGCCTTCGGGTCCGGGAATGGTAATTCGGTCTCTCGTACCGTTGTCCCAAGCATTGCCATGGGCAAATCTGCTGATATCGTAGACTTCCACCTCGTGTTCATCACCGCATTCCCGAAGAACCCATTTCGCACCATCTCCCAGCCCTTGATGATCACCAATCTCCCCGGGCGTGAAATACCTGATCGTGTTCTTTCCCACAGATCCACCAGCAAGCCCGACTTTCGCGACAGCCCACCTCGGCAGATCCGCATCTTCTTCATCTTCCTCCTCATGTCTATCTGCCCACCCACTCGGATGGTGGACGACTCCTTGATACTCAGGAAACCGAAAGTCGAAGTCCAACCACGCATCGTCCAAAGGAGACGCATCTATCCCACGCCTCAAAGCTCTCAACGCAGTCTCAAACTCCCTCACCAGCTCGTCGCATACGACGCCCTCAACCCTCCACCTCCAGAACGCCAGGTGCGCGTTATACAAACACAAGTCCTTGATATGCGTTGACCTGCCTCGACTCTTACTCTTCTGTTGTTCCTTGCGCCTCCGTCCGAATTTCACAGCTTCTTCCAGCAACTCAGTCGGGCCGGCAAAGTTCTTGCCCGCGAAGAGACGGTTGGGGTACTCGCCCACCATCTCATCCTCCCACCTTTTCACATCATTCCTCACCGGAAGCGCAGCTAATGCCAGGTACCCAACGGCCCTAAAGAACCACCTCGCCGTCCCCCCGACCCGCGTCGACGTCCGGGCAAGATCATCAGCGACGTCCAACGGATGAATCATTCTCTTCACAGCAGCCACAGCGTCGCACTCGTGCTTGATACTCCGACCAGGTTTGACCAAAACGCTCAACCCCGTCCTCATCTCACTCAGCGCGAACGGTGTCTCGCACCACTTGGCATACTCCGCCCTGTACCAAGGCCTCAGACGCCTCAACTCGAGCCTCCTCAATCGCACAGGCTCGCCGAAGTCCCCGTCTCTAAGGTGCGCTCGATGGGCGCTCCACTC
Organism: Colletotrichum ledebouriae; assembly: GCA_036785755.1. Taxonomy (NCBI): domain Eukaryota; kingdom Fungi; phylum Ascomycota; class Sordariomycetes; order Glomerellales; family Glomerellaceae; genus Colletotrichum; species Colletotrichum ledebouriae. The sequence goes on from JAVHLU010000135.1 coordinate 51,055, forward strand.
GTTGTTGGCGTACTCGCGTCTCGCCGCCGTGACGCCATTTTCAATCCTCAACGCGGCAGCGCCATACTTCTTCACGCTGACGTCCCAGAAGTCTCCGGATGATAGTCCGGACGGGACATCGGACGATATGCCCCGTCGCTCCTCGATGAAGGGGTCGTCGAAGCTCCATCCGCCGTAGTACTGGAACTGTCCTACGGAGCCGGGTTGCGGATTGCAGATGCCTTGCCAGGCGAACCTGGGGCTGCGTAAGGCCCATGTGTTGCGGAGGCAGATACCGAAGAAGTTCATCTCGAAGGAGTAGCCTGCCTCGGCCCATCTCTCTTCATCGAAAAACTGGGTAGGCGGTTTAGGTAAACGTCGTTAGGGGGGTTGGATGGGGGAAAAGGGGGCTAAACCTACGAGTTCCCATGCTCGACATAGACCGTCTCCATGTCTTGCTGACTGTTCGAGAAGTAGCTTTCTTGAGATGGCATGCTGAAAACAAGGGGCAGTAAGTCAGAATACGGTTAACATGATACAGTTTGTGGGACGCACCATGAGCTCATGTAAAATCTTTGATTACAGTCAACATAGGATTCCACCAAGGATACATGGGGTTGGACGTACTATCAAAGCAGTGTGAAAGATGGCTTGTCTCCCCATCGGATCTCCAGGCGTGTCCTTGACGAACAGACCCCTCAACACGGCAGTATCAATGGTGCACCACTGAGCAACAACTCCCAGCTTCTCCAGACGATGTCCAAACGTCTTTCCTAAAAGACCACCAGCCTCATCCACGTGGTGGAAACCCCAGAAAGTATTCCTGGTGACAGCATCCAGAGCGGCTATCGTTTCTTGCCTGGTCCGTCGTTTTTCTGGCGGAACGGGGATGACGCGGTGGATGGTGGCGTTGCTGTGTCGGTTTCCGTCGACCGTGGCAGACACGCCGGTCTTTGCTTCTATCGAGTTTCTGTCAAGGAAGGATGATAGCCTGGATTGGGATGTCCGTCAGATATGAGGGTCACATGTGCCAAGATGCAAGAAACTAACCAGCTGTGTTCGAGGGCCTGCCCGAGTATGCGATTCGCAAGCTCAATCGCCGGACTCAACCGATCCCAAATCAAGTCATCGTCGACGTCGAGTATCTTCCCCGGAAACCCCGTCAATGGCAGATTGTAACTTGCCCATTTCTCTCTGCGGAAGACTTTGAACCATGACTTTTCGTTCACTCGGATGAAGTCACTCTGGGGCTCGGTGGAAGTTCCCTCTGGTGCGTTGGCGTTTACTTCTTGGAGCAGGAGAGATTCAGATGCTCGCAGACCGCCGAGGCTGAGGAGTTGTCTCGTTTCGTTGAGGAACAGGTCATCGAGATCGGCTGGAGATGGGCACGGGATTGGATGTGGAGTTGAGGTGAGGCCTCCCGCTGAGGGGAGTTTGGGGCGGAGAAAGTAAGGATCGCGGGGATTCATTGTCGTTGCGTATGCAATGACGATGATGCGGGAACTCGTAGCTGCGGAACTCAGAGGCGCGGGAAATTGAGACTGATCGAGCGAGAAACGATGAGTTGCTGTGATGGTCTGACCTGAGAGGTAAGAGAGAACTCGAGCACTGGTTCTCCGGCTCATTGAGGGAGTACGATCTTGACTGTTTCTAGAGACTTGATCGTGTTCATTCCCCAACAACTGGGCATGAAAGAAAGCAAAATTGCTATTATTACATTCAGTTGAAGCCTGAATCCCTTGCTTTGCGCAATTTTTTGACTTCTTTGTCCAAATTCTCCCTGTCGGATGCTATTTTCATCTTGCAATATTGTTCTCCGTGCTCATTTTGCTGTTTTCGAACTTGACCCTTGTTGTTGTATGCCATTGAACCCTCGACAATGACTTTCGGTAAATGCGAATTATTTTCCCCCTTGATGTATGAAGGAGTCCTCTGCCTATTCATTGTTTCCCATCCATCCCGATGCCTCCACGTGCCATTCATTACTTTTCTTGCCGCATTCCCGATTCAAAACCCACCTGCTTTCCAGGAAACCTTCTCAAAAACTCAAAAATTTCCCCCTTATTGTTTCCGCGCAGATCTCCTTGGTCGTCATTTCAGAAACTCCGACCTTCATGGCTCAGAATGCGTCCAGGCGAGACCAGCCGGTCACCTCGTGGAGCCGGCTCTATGGTACTGGCACGACTCGCCCACCCCTTAGGAACGGCCTGTCATGGATGGATCCCGTATACCCGACAGTCGACCCGAGAACCCTTCAAGAGGAGTTTCTCATCGATGACGGAGGGATACCGAAGCCAAATCCGGCTACACTGGACGACCTCTTCCTCTCTGAACGGTGGCAAAGGGAAAACCAATTCGGATTGAAAACATATGAAGCTGCCATTGTAGCCAGAACCGATGCTTATAACGCGAACAACCGATATCACTCGAGAGACCCCAACTATGACCAGTTGCAGGTGGATGAGAGCCGCTGGCTCAGGCTGTGGCGCAAGGAGCGCTGGTCCGTCGACTTCAGGCAGGACCGAGTGCTGACAGGTATGCCTGACAAGCTCTGGACGGTGGACGACAACGCTGTCTGGAGCCAGCTGAGAAAGTGTATCCAGATGGCGGACAATATCATGCGAATGGCGGCTCACGATACTTGGTACGTGCTCGTTCGACTCCCTTGTACGCCGCTGACAACCAACCGGCGCAGGTTGCAACAACTGCTCGCCAGAAACCACAGTGGTGTCGAATCGGCAAAGGTCAACATCCCATACGGATCGAACAAGGAGGAAACAATCTGGCGTTTCAGGACAGACGGTCATCATCACCCAGCAACTGCCCAAGAGGTCATAGCATACCTGGACAATCCTCGTTTCTACGTGGACATCGTCTGGACCTTCACAAACACGTGGTGGACTATTCAGAAACATCAAAGAGCGACCGAGGTAGGGGTATCGTACGGTTTCTTCAGCTCCGACGGTCGTCGACAGCTACTGCCGATAGCAATCGACGTGGTTTACTTGCGGACACTCCTTGACCCGTCGGCGACGCCTTTGGCGAAGAAGACGGCAGTTTGTCTCCAAGCTCTCACGGTAATTACACGACACCACCTCTCTCAGCCTGTCTTAGTCTTGTTGCTGTGAAACGCTGATCAACTCGTCTCGCTCCAGATGATCCACGAAGTAGCGGTAAAGTCTTCTTTCCGAGATCCTGCTGTGCCGAGAGCGCGTGATGGAACAGTTACTCACGTTGCATGCAGCATCAAATCATGAAACGGATGCGACAACAAATCAGCCACCTCCCTCCGACAACCAACCCGATCCAGGAAATCGTAAGATGGCTGGACAACGCGAACGGTCATGCTCCATGCTAACAGACCACACAGTTCGGCAGAGACGAGTGCGCAGCCGAAATGGGACACTCCATCGAGCAGGCCATCACCGGCGGCACGCTGTGGGGTTTGGAATCGGTGGTGACTCTGGGCGACTTCCAGTCCACGAACGGGGCGTCCCTCATGGCAGCGCTCTATCCTTGGCCACACGTCACGGCAGCAAACTGGAACTCGACGTACGGATACCCCCATCCGACCTACTTTCGAACGGCCATATATCCGATCCCCGCGCTGTGGTTCTCGGCCATCAACTCGCGCAACTTTTGGGACAACACCATCGGGAGGCTCGGGCCGTTCGCCTTTCGCGTGCCGAAAGCCCTGATCACCTCGGAAGACGACCTCTACGACCGTTCTTCGGGCGAGCAATTGCCAACGCAGTGGGCGTGGACGGCTGGGTTCAACCCTCCAGGCCACCATCGCACACGACTGGAGGCAACGGCGCTGGATCTGACCGCAACTTGCAAGCGCTACAAAAGACACAGGCCGTGGTTCGCAGACGCGTACGCCATGTGGCAGATGACGCCGTGGAGTTATCACCAGTTCCGGCGGCTGCTGTACGAGGCCACCGAGATATACTTCAAACGCAGGGGTCTGCGCGATGAGCATGCGATAGGCGGCATCATAGCCGAGTTCCTGCGTCCCATCAAATTGGGCCAAGATATACAAGACCAGCATGGCAACTTACGGCCGCACCTGGATGTTATCACCGAGCGTTCCACTGTTGGATGGTTCTTCCGAGCCGTCGGTTTCTTGATGGCAGCCGCTCTGCCTGCGCGCCAACATAGATATTCCCACCTGCAATCAGCCCCCCAGATCAGGGAAGATCAGCCCAACCCCTGGATTGTGAGAGCAGGCCACCGCTGCGGTGGAGAGGAGATGTCTAATCTATTCGACATCGTCCCGAACCTGCATTCTCGGAGGTGGTTTTTCCCGAAGATTGTGCTTCCTGTTCGGCACAAAGGGGATACGGAATTCGAAACTCTTGACGCCCGGTTGGAGTACATCAATCTCGCCCATACATGTTACAGAATGTTCGAAAAGCATTGCGGAGAGCCTCGAGGCTTGCGTGCAGCTTTCAGCCAGGCCTGCCGAAGCCTCGACGTTCGTATCCACCTCGATCACGCGAGCGGATACGGATCTTGGATGGACTTTTCTTTCCAGATGCCCGAGTACCCAGGTGCATGGGAGGACGGAACCACAAGCAATCTGCAGGACTTTATCAACTCTGCCAACGAGGGCTGGGTCACTGTCAAGCCCAGATTGGGGCCCTTCGGAACCGCGGTCGGTGAGCGTTATTTGGCAGACGAGATATCGATGCCGTTCCATGAGCAATCTCGCCCAGACTGGTCAGTCCCGGTGCGACTTGACTACGTGACGCCTCCGCCAGCAAGGGCAAAGAGTGGCGTTGCCGGAGCAGCTATTCCGGCTAGGCGGCAACCTCGCCCGCATGAAGTCCGATACTTCAGCATAGCAGAGGTCTACGACGAGTGGGCTCGCATAGGAAAGGCGTTGATGATCGTCCCGGGCGACGACAGGGACATATACGAAATGCAATTCGTCTGCAAGACCCTCGACATCGTGACCGAGGAGCGTTGGCTTACGATGGTGGAAAGGACCTGGTGCGGTCTTTCACTGACTAGACAGGCGGCGAAAATGTTTCGCGAAGCTGAGCCTCTGGCACTTCCGATGGGGCGATTGTTGAGGACGACACGACCCGGTGACATTGCCGATTGCGATGGCCAGGATGGCAAGCCCTTTAGGATCCGCCTGCAAGATTCCATCTACGACATAACGGGTACGATATCCGAGAGCTGTGCATTCATCTTACACTCCTTTATACTGATTGATGGGTTTAGATCTGACTTGCTCGGACGCGAAGCTGCTTTCGCTGCTTAAAAGCGTCCCAGGCGGCGATCCCTCTTCCGAGATTGAGCAGGAGGGCTACTCTATGAAGGAAGTCGTCGACGGGATGATGCCGTTCCGGATCGGTCTCGTGTGCTCGAACCACTACCGACAAGCTGACAAGCACGCCGTGGGGATTTTCACCGAGAGATCGCTACGAAGACACGAGTTCAAGGAGACGGGGATGTACGTTGCGGTCGATGGCAACGTTTACGACGTCACGAGCAAGTTTCCGTGTTCCATTCTGAGTTGTGCGTCAGCTAATCGAACTTTGCAGACTATACCGATTTCCACCCCGGCGGCCTTAAATGTCTGCACGAGAACGCAGGGCGAGATGTCACGGAAGTTTTCAAAACGCATCATGCACAAAATCTCAATGTCGCCACGCAGGTTTTGCACCAGTTCTACGTTGGCATTTTGGTTGAAGAGAGGTTTGAGCCGGGGCCGCACAAGGTTCCCGACGGCCATCAAGGCTCACCAACTGTCGTCCGCCACGGAGAAATCAAGCTTCATGACTTCATTTACTCAGTGCTAGGTAAGCCTCACCCCAGCTGCTTCCTTGTGCAGCAATAGGTTCTGATGCCTCTGCTTCTAGCCCTTGAAGAGTCTGGAGAGAATCCCGAGCTTGTCGAAAGGCTGAACCCTTATTCCGGGACCGATGCCACGGTGAATCTCGAGGAAGAAGAGGGTAGTGATGGGCCTCTGCTGCGCCTTGCTCGCATGAGAGCTTACGTCGTAGCTGTAACGCGTCCACCAGACCCAGCGCTTCCCGACATCGGAATGAACGATCTAGGCAGATTCGATGGCAAAGTCAACGAGAAAGAAGGGTGGCGAAACGATGCCTATGTCGCTGTGAAAGACATGGTTTACGATGTATCCGGTAAGTTCCAGCTACAGACTGAACTTTAGGTACATGCACTGACCAGACGGCTGCAGAGGTGATCCGGTTGGGCGCAAGATACGACAACTATGCCAACTTGGAGTACTACCTTGGAAGGAACATTGATGACGAACATCTGGCTGCGTACCTTGAGAAGCACTGCGTTCATCGAGTCTGCGCAAGACTGGTAAGGAGGGGGAACACCGGTGCTTGGGACCCCAAAAGAAAGCTTCCCAGTAAGTTTAGCAGGCAGCGCTGAAGCGTTCCGAGTATTACGGCTAACCATTATGTCACGTTTCCAGCGAAGTTTCGCCTCCCTGAATGGAAAAGTCCACAGAAACCAAACCGAACACCGCCAGAGAAGGACCAAGTTGCGCCGTACGATCAAACTGCCAAGCTCGTTAGGAAGAAACAGGAAGAGAGACTGAAGGAGGGTAATTTGTTCTCTCCTTTCCCAAAGAAGGTCTTCTTCTGCAACATGACGAAAGACATGCCTCCCGCGGCTCTAGTGATCAAAGGCGCCGGATCCGGCCAGAAGGCCCACGCCACGGACCTGTTCTACTCGTTCCTGAGCCCGATCCCGGGAGACCAAGAGGCGCGTACAGATGCCAATCGCCGGATGGCCGAAATTCAAAGGATCCAAAATCGCATCGCGGAAGAGGCCAGGGAAGTGGAACACGCGGCGCTGAACCCAAACGCTGCCATTCTTGAACATGTGTCTTCTTGCGGGCGCATAAATGGATCTGGGAAAGAAGTCAGAAGAGGTAAGAGAAAGCATCGAGCTTTGATGCCACTTCTGTCGCAATCCGCCAAGAAGGTGGTGCGTTTTATGGCGAGTGGAAGGCCAGACAAGAGAAGGCGGACTTGACGGGGAGAGTGTAGCCCTGGTTTGTGTCCAGTATTTGATGATTCCACGTAAATCCGAGTTCGTTGTTCCAAGAAACACCCCCAAAAAGTAGTCCCATCTTTCGTGCAGCACCCCACACCTTTCAAGAGTGGCTTTACTTCTGGTGAGGTTCTGTTCTGCAGCTTTTTTTTTTTTTTTTTTTTTTTTCCAACAAAGTCCCTGACTCGATCTGGCTAAACTGGTGAATTCTCAGTTCTCTCATGCTATACTGAGGCCTTGTCTGGAAGCTTCAGTCGAGTTGGATGGCGGCCAACTTTGACAGCAGCTCAGAGCCTCAGTTGTCCACTCGCTCGAACCAGACCAGCGGCCCATCCTCACCCTCCAGCCTGAGGTCTAATCCAAAATGCGTGACTGAGCCAGCGACGCCAATTTTGAATTCAGCGCGCATGCATGACATGGGCACCTTGGAATTCCTGAGGTCTGCGATGTCGAGGAATTCCCGGCCCACCCAGTAATTACCAGACTTTGGCTCGAGAGACACGATGGGGTTGAGGTATTGAAAACCCACTCCGCCCACACCAAGAACCTGAAGTTGGCACTTCTCGGTGCTGCGCTGGTGGCCGAGGAGTGAATCAGCCGAGTCATCGCAATGCAACTCGATTTTCAGACTCCCGTAGCCCTTCTCTCGGTACTCGCCGACGTGGTCAGAGAGGGGAACGGTCGGAAGCAGTGGCGGATCAGGCGTCGAGGGGTAGATGTGGTCAGCACAGTTTTCGAGATACTCCTGCTGTGCTTTCCGGTCGGACTTGTATCTGTCGGATCATGAGTAGCTTTTCAAAGGATTATCCTCAACCGACTTACTTCTCATTCAGATTGCACCGTTTCTCTTTGGGAATCTCGAGGCTTTCGTATAATATGTGGTGGGCTGCCAGCTCAGGTAGGGGCGACATGGTGTTCGACATGACAGTCACGGCTAGTTTCTTCGAGGGTATCATGATCATGATGGAGACGAACATCGTGACCTGTCCCGAGTGAAAGTACGCCTCTTCGCCTTCAAAGATGCCATGATTCCAGCCATTGGCGTATAATAGTGGTCCGAGGAAAGGCGGCTTTGACATGGCTGAGAAACTTCGCGGCGTCTTCAACTGTCGATGGCCCTCTTTCGATATCGGCGCTTCTTCCTCCATCATGACGCGGAGGTACTTGGCATAATCGACGACGTTGGAAATGATTGCACCCGCGCCTTCCTCAGCTGTCTTTGGCTGATGAGGAATCTGCACGAACTTCCTACCGTCGTGATCGTACAGGTACTCCGTGGCAAGGACGAAATCGCTGTCTTGGGCATCCCTGAGCGAGAAAAACGTCTCGTTCATCCCCATGGGTTCCCACAAGTGCTCTCGGAGGAAACCGCCCAGCCATGTACCGGTGAGGATTTCGATGAGGCGTCCCATGACGCCAAACATTTTATTGGAGTACTGGTACTTGGAGCGCGGTTCGGCGGACATTGGGAGGTTTCTGAGGTTGCGAATCATCTCGTCCGCGGTTTCCGAAGAGGCCAAGTCGTGACGGGGCAAGCCCGTCCTGTGGCTGAGGGCATCCTCGAGTGTGACGTGTGCCGTTGCCCACTCATCGCTGAGGACGAACTGGGGAAGCACACTGGACACGGGCGTCGTCCAGTCGAGACCATCGTATGAAGTGGAGTTGTCGATCAAGAGTGAGATGCCTGCCGCGGTGAAGGACTTTGTGGTACTTCCGGTGTAGAACAGAGTGTGGGGAGTGACGGGAGTTGAGTTGAGCTCAGCTTGACCATAGCCCTGGCATCACCGTCAGCCTCGGTCTCGAGTGAGCAATGATCAATGCCATTGTCGGGGAAGATAGGCGTGGCAGCATACCTCGGCCCAAGTTTGGTCCGATTCCACAATAGCCACAGCCAGTCCCGGGACATGCCATTCCTCCATTAAGCCTTCGATGTAGCCATCAAGATCTGGCGATACCACGCGTATACCGTCTCCCCGCCATTCGCCGTCGCTTTTGAGGGGTCGCTGTGCCGCATCTTGCACCGCCAGTACACCAGCGACACAGATCGCCAGTGAAGTCAACGAAAACTGCATATCACACGTTTGAGGCTTTCAGATCTTGGTATTGGGAATGAAATGGCTGGTTGTGCAAACGGTCCGCTGGCGGAGGTGTCTCACCAGTAAGTGCTCTTGATTAGCCGCGAGCTTGATATGAGATGACGTGACCCCTGTCTGCAAGGGAGCTTCTGCAAGGGAACTTCCGACCAGTTGCGGCGCCGCTTCGGCTGATTGCGCCGTCGACCAGCATAACCCCGGGAGTAAGCGCTTGACCGTCTCACAACGACGCCCGAATGAGGGAGGCAGTTCGCGGCAGCCAGGACGTCTCGAGCTGGAATCGCACCGGAATGTTTTGTGGTGTCTCAACAGCCCTACGCCTATGATGACGAGCTCTCCAGGCTGATTACTTGGCCTGTTTGAACGGATCAAGAGGCCCAATTTGAATTTGGAGAGCGCCGTTTCAAACTCTGTAAAAGTTCTGACTCTGAAATAGACAAGCCATTGTGTATGCAAATCATCTTCAACGCCTCGAATCCATAGTTACGTTGGTTGTGGATACATCATGTGTGCATTGATGAGTTATTACTAGGCTTGCTAACTACCCACGGGTACCCATATAGGTAGTACCCAAAACTACCCATAGGTAGTTTAGGTCTACTTAAACTACCTATAGGTAGCCCTATTTTAATTACCTATAGGTTAATAAGCTTATAGGTAGTAGTACTTATAAATTAATACTATATAATACTACTTATAAATAAAGGTATCTTATAATTAGGTTTTAATAAAAATATAAATAAAATAACTATAAATAATTACTATAACTAAGATAATATAAATTTATTTATTATTAGATAAAAAGCTTATATCTATTAGTAGAGTTATTCTTCTCTACTTTCTAGTTATTAACTTAGAAAAGTAGTTTATAGATAAATAAGATATTTATTAGGATATAGGAGGTATAAGTAACTAGCTTAGCTAGGATAGCTAACTTAAGTATTTTAGCTATTAAATACTAAATAAAGAAAATAGTAGCTTATTTATAAAGCTATTTAAAATATCTTTATCCTTATTCTTCTCTTTAGATATAGCTTAAATATTAGCTGTATTATTCTCCTCTAAAATAATAATAAAGAGGTTTAATATATTATTAAAGATCTTAAGATATTTCTTAATATTATTTTTCTCTAAAAGAGAAGAGTAATTAAAAGCCTCTCTAATAATCTATTACTACTCCTTAAAAGTATTAGTAATATTAGTATTATTAGAGATCTCTTTAAGTATTATCTAGGAAAGCTAAGCCTTATTATATTAATTAATTTTAATAATTAGAGTATTAAAGATAATATTCCCTAAAAGATTAAAGCGAGAGTAATAGTAAATATAATAAGTAATGCTAAATAAGTATTTAAGGGGGATAGAAGTTAGTTAGATAGATAAAAAGTCTTAAGCTATTTAATAGGTATTATAGAATTTAGGGTTATTATTTTCTAAGTAAACTTAAAATTATTATATAATTTCTATAGGATATATAGCTAATTATATTACCTATAATTTTAATAAAATAGTAATATATTATATTAGTATTAAAGAAGTTATTATAAATATTTCTAGCTTCTTAAGATAGTAATAGCTTTCCCTATTACTAGTTAGTATAATTAATTACTATATTAAATTACTATAAGTACCTTTTTCTTTAGACTATATAATAGTAAACTATATAGCGTATATTATAATCCCTAAGTTATAGCTTAATTATTAATACTATAGCGCTCTATATCTTTATAATATTACTTAGTATAAACCTTAATTAAATCTTATTATACTTAAGTCTAGAGTATAGTTAAAGAAGGAAAGTCCTTAAAGTAGTTAGTAAATAGGAATCTTATATTATATATACTTATAATTAAGGTCCTAGGTTTAGGTATAAGTAATATAGTAATACTATATACCTTAAAAGACTCCTTATTAATAAGCTTCTTAATATACTTAGATAGCTTATCTTATCTATTCTTAGTCGCTATCTAAAGTACTATTATCTAAGTATAGTCTTTATATAATACCTTTTCCTTTACTATAGTAATATAAAGATCTAAGTAGATTATTATAACTTATAATAAAGTAAAGGTATAGCTAGAAGTAAGGTTATTTAACTAGCTTAATAAGTTAGTAAAAAGTAAAAAGGGGCTAGTAATATTAAATAAACTATTAAGAGCTTCCTAATTAGCCTTTATAAAAGTAAACTAAGGATATAGAGAGTTTGTTTTTTAACTTAAGCTAAAATTATTATCTTTAGCTCTCTTATATAAATATATATTAATATAATAAAGTTCTATGTTATCTTAATATTATAAAATAAGTATAGTAATTACTAGTCCTTTTAAGTAAACTTCTAGAAGTTAAGAAACTCTTATATCTTCTTATTAGATAGCTTTAAGAAGATAGCTAAAAACTAGATCTATAAGATTATTAATAAGTAGATAAGTATTTCTAAATATTAATAGTTACTTACTTTTTAAATAATATCTCTAAATAGATTAAGAGAAGTATTTTCTCTAGTATCTAGATCTTAGCTTTCTAAGCTAAATAAGTTATTATAATTAAAATCTTCTTTATTTTTTAAGTAAATAGTTAAGAGCTAAGACTTTATAAATATATTTACTATAAGGATCTAAAGAGCTTAAAAAATAGCTCTAATAGTGAATTAAAGATATATACTAAATAAGAAATATAATATATTAGCTAGACTAGAGATATTAAATTTTTTATAAGTTCTTAGGCTAAAGCCTTAGGCTTAAAGGAACTTATATTATCTATTAAAATAATTTAAAAGTTAAAAATCCTCTATATTTTATATATATTCTCTTAAGGAGATTTAATACAGCTCTTACTTACTTAATTACTATATATCTATTAGTTATATTGATAATATTAAGGAGGATTTTTTATAATCTCTATTACTAATTAATAAAATAATAAAGAATACTAAGTAGAGAGTATTTTAAGCTAGGAGTACTCTATATATTAATTATAAGAGAGATATAGGTATTAGGAGGAATTAACTAAAAAGCTACTTATTAGATCTATAAAGCTTCTTTAGATACCTATTTTTAAAGGGTTTATTATGATAATAAGTAGTAAAATAAAATAAGATATAAAAAGAAATTCTTAAAAATAATATTTATAATTAAGTTCGGAATTACGCCGTAGCCCCTTCGCAAAAAGACTATAATAAATTCACCTAGTTTGCAAATTCAATTCGGGAAATACTATATAGGTATTTTAACCTATACCCTCTACTAGTTAAGGAAAGTAATATAGGAACCCTATATATTCCTACTACTTAGCCTCTAGCCACTGCATAGTGATTTTACCTGCTTAAGTACAACAGACCTTCTAACTCCGCGCCTCCTAATAATACATAGCCTTTAGTCACGTGATCCTTTCCTAACTATAGCTATACTTATACGTGCCTATTAATAGCCTTACGATCTTTAACTTTATATTAATAATAACATAGTTTTTAATTATTTAAACTATAAAACTATTAACTTATCCTCTCGCGCACTACCCGCGCTACTATTAAATACTACCTCTATTATTACTTCGTCCGCTAGCTATGCTATTATTAGTAACGCTCTCTCTATTTAATATAAGCTATACTTACTAACATTCCCCTAAGGGACCTAGGCTACCTCTGCCTTAATAGTATAGAGGACCTGCTTAAAGAAGGGCTACTCTATAGGGTATATAATAACCCGCTTAGCTTCTATTACTAAGTCTACTTACTTAGCTATAATATAATAGTAAGTATCCCCTCTAGGGGTATTAATAAGAGCCCTCTTAAGGGCTATATTAATAATACGCTCTCTATATATAATAGAGTAGTTAAAAAAGGAGTAGGTTTTATTAATTATATTAATACTAAACTCTCTAGTAAGCTCTTATATATTACTAGTATTAAAGGGCGTGCCTTATATAAGCTTAGCGTTTTTATATATAAGGTCTAGTACTAATATAGTCAAAGATTTATTATAAGTTAGATAAGGATAAGGAAGAGGGAGAGGTATAAAGCCTTACTTATAGTAAAGCTTCTTATACTTCTAGCTATAAGAACCTCTTAGGAAAGATCTCTTTAGTTAAGAAGTTACTTCTTATATAATAATATTTATAATATCTTATTAAAAGGTTAACCTTTTAAGTTAAAGAGTTATCTTATATAATAGCTTTTATTTTTAAAGTCTTACTAGAAGGTTAAGGAGTTATCTTATATAGTAGCTTTTATCTTACTAGAAGGTTTAGCGAGGGCGTTTCTAGGCTATAAGAGCCTTAGTAGCCTATTTAGCTCTAATATAGTTAGCCCTAGTATAGCGCGCATCCGACTTTATATAAGGGTTTGCTTATAAGTAGTAGGAATATATAGAGTTCTTATATTATTTTCCTTAACTAGTAGAGAGTATAGGTTAAAATACCTATATAATATTTCCCGAATTATACCTACGAACTAGGTGAATTTGTTATAGTCTTTTTGCGAAGGGGCTGCGGTGTAATTCCGAACTTAATATTCCTATTACTTATAAGCAAACCCTTATATAAAGTTAGACGCACGCCACACTAGGGCTAATTATATTAGAGCTAAATAGGCTACTAAGGCTCTTATAGCTTAGAAAAGCTACTATATAAGATAACTCCTTGACCTAAAAGGTTAACCTTTTAGTAAGATATTAAAAGTAAAAGCTATTATATAAAATAACTCCTTAACCTAAAAGGTTAACCTTCTAGTAAGATATTATAAATATTATTATATAAGAGGTAACTCCTTGATACGGTCCACGAAGTAGGCGAAAATTATAGGTGAAAAACTCTTGTTTTTTTCGAAGGTTATTTCTTTAAAGGCGATAAGCCCTTTTATAAGGGTTAACGCGTTTAGGTGCGTTTAACGTATTAAATACGTTAGACGCCCTTAAGCGGGATAACTACGCTAAGCGCGTTCGGTATTAATTACCTATATAAGAAGAAAAATGTATTAACTGCGATATGTAGTATAAAATTTGATTTATACCTCTTATTATAGTAACGTACTAGTAAGTAGAGCTATATTATTATATATAAGTAACTATATATAACCTTACTTCCTTTCCGTTCTATACGTTTTAATTATATCCTGCTTTAGGCTAAGGGAGTCTTAGGCGCGGTATTAGTTATCTTTAAGAGGTTAGGGTAGTCCTTATCCTTATTATTAATAATCTCTTTAGCTATAACTAGGAGTTAGTTAATATTAACGTTATAAGTAGTAGCTAGTTAGGTATTATCCTTATATTACTCTAGGAATAGGCGGCGAGATTCGTTACTAACCTTAGGGTACGCCTTAGTAACGCTATTATCTTTAATTATAGCGATTAAAGCAGCGAGGGAGGCGACGTTAGTATAAAGGCCTCGAAGGTTAGTAGCGTATTTATACTAAAAGTTAGCTATATCTATAGCCTTAGGGTTGCTAAGGTCTAAGAGAGCCTAGATAGCGCTCGAGTCGTTACTATTAACTATAGCCTAACTAATATAAGCGTTATCCTTAGTGCGTATACTAGGAAACTCGTATTATAGTATCTACTTAATAATAAAGAATAGTAATACAGCGCTAAACTCTAGGTTATTTATAATTCGTTTAGTTATAAACAAGTTAAGGGCGCGGACGTATATATATAGACTAAGGATAATTAAGCCGTTCTAGATAAGCGCGTATAGGGTGAGGCGTTTAGCGCAGCGGGCGGCTATAAGGTTAGTAGTATTAAAGAAATAGAGGCGCTAAAGGTATATATTAATTACCTCTTAAGTAGTTAGGAACTTTATATAGGAACGGGTAAGGTAACGGAGGCTAGCGATATAAGTACGGGATTGCTAGTTTATAATAACGATTTTCTTAACGCTAGTAGTAGCGTTAGGCGTCTCGGCGGAGCTAGGCGCGTTAATAGCGTTAAAGGGGCTAATATTAGAGGAAGGATTAATATTAGAGTAATCCTCTAGGCTAGCGGCTAATATAGTATACTTAGTAGAAGACCTAGTAGTAAGGTATTATTCTAGGCTAAGGAAGCCTAGGCTCTCTTATATTAGTCCCTAGGGAATAGTTGCTATAATAAACTTAAACTCGTTAGTAGCTAACTTAATAAATTAGCCTAAGTTAAGGGTAATAGCGCTAGTGTTAGTAATACGACCCTTAGAGAGCGCTATAGTTAGGGCGATCTAGGTCTCTTTATATCCGTTAAGTAGCATAGTAATACGGCTAACGCGTTTACTATAGGCTCGTATTCCCTTAATAGCCTTAACGGTATCTATTACGTTAGGGGTGCTAATACTAGTAGCTTGCTTCTTAGGAGTAGCTATCTTATTAGTCTTATTCTAAGCGACGGGAGTTAATCTAGTGCTAGTTATAATAATATTAGTTAATAGTTAAGGTTTAATATATTTAGTAGCGTTAGTAGCTTGCTTAGGTTAGCTAGCGTTAAGGGATAGTTTAGGCTAATTAGCGCTAATAATCTTATTAGCTTAGTTACGTTTAGTAGTAATATATTCGTTATCTCCGCTTAAGGCCTCTCTAGAATTAATAGAAATAGGCGTGCTAGCGACGTTAGTAGTATAGCGTGGGTTATATTTAAGGGAGTTCTATATAGTATTATAGAGGGATAGCTACTCGATATTTAAGATAGCATTAGGGAATTAGTAGTAGAACTTAATTTAGTTTATAGATAGTAGTCGGGCGACTAAGTAAGCGTTAGTACCTAGGTAGATAACGAACGGGGTATTAGAAATATTATAACTAGTTCTATAACGTTAGGTCTCTTAGTTAAGGGCGCGCTCGAAGATTTCTTAGTTATAAATATAGTATCTAGGCTTACTACGAGGGATCTTAACGTTAGGTAGGTAGTAGCGAATATAGTTAAGGGTAATATACTTAGCGTCTTTGCATTTAGAGCGTTATCCGTTTATAGTAAAGTAATACCTAGGTATATATAATATAGGTTGCTCTAGTAGCGCTAAGCGCGCGACGACGTGGAGCGTTAGTAAGATTTCTTAACGTCTTAACGTGGATAATAGTAATAAAGGGAGATATATAAGAGTAATAATAGTATAGTAATAGGGTTAAAGGCGTTAATGCTCTTTAGCGAAATATATATATAGAGGATAAATACGCTTAATACTAAGTAAGCGGAGGCGGTAGTAATAACTAGTGGGGTTACCTAGTAATATAAATTTGTTTTATACGTATATGCTTAAGCGCTGATTTTTCTTATTAGTTAAGTGAGAGTAGGGGTTAACCTTCTAGCGAGGAGGGTAGTTATATTTATAAGGGTTCTCCTAGTGCTAAGAGCGGAAGGAGTTCGAGAGGGAAGGCATAATAGGTGCGAATATTACTATTATCGGGGTGAAGTTCTTAGATGCGCTAAGCGCGCTAAATGTCTTTGCTTTGTGATAAGGCCTTAGTTATAATACTTATTATAGTCTACTTGCTTATTTAAGGCGCTTTGAGCGGCGCGTTCCTTGTTCGCAATGTGCGTTATATTATTCCCCTGGGTTCTTACGAGGCCTTCCTCTTAAGCGCCTTAATAGTCTTTTACTAGGCTCTAATACTAGTTTAACGCCCTATTAGATAGGTCTTTAAGCTTACGCTTATCTACGGAGCTATTCTATCTCTTATTCCTTGCTTTTAAACGTAGTAATAAGTTCGTCTGCGTTTATAGCGTCTTTATCTATCTAAATAATATATATTAGTAGGTAACCTTTCTATTTAACTAGATATTATACCTTTCCTCGCGTAAGGGTTCGTTTCTTAAGAATACTTTCGATCTCGAAATACTTATATACTTCGAGCTAACGAATATTATTATCTTCCTTAACCTTAACTAGGCCTTAGTAGTTATCTTAGCGGTTAAATAGGTTACTACTAGGGGCTAGTGCTAGTATAAGTTAGATAATAGATATAACTAGGTAAATATTTATATTAGGTAGAATATTGAGGCGGTATGCTAACTTACTAACGCGTTTAAGGACCTTAAATAGAATATACTAGTAGCTATACTTTAGGTTTAGTCGTCCTAGTAGATAATATCCTAATCCTATTTTGAGGTATACCTAGTCGCCTAGCTTAAAGGTAACGAAACGATATTTTTTATTATACTATTCCTTTATATATAGCTAGGCTACTACGATTGAAATTTTTACTTCCTCTTAGAAGATTTCACGGTTTATTTTAGGGTTAGTATTACCTAAGATATTTAACGCATTATTCGTGTTTTTACTATATAGGATTTAATTTAGTAAATAACTAATAACTTATAAGTAGGCGTTATTAAGGTTATATTAAAGGCTTAGTAGTAATATTGCCTAGTTATTATTAACGAGGTTAAGAAAGTAACGAATAGCTAGTTCAACGGTTTGATTTTTACGTTCTGAAATACTATCGGTTTATAGATAATATGTAGTTAAGAATCTTAATTTAGTATATAATTCTGCCTATAGCGCGGTCTAAAACCTTAAAAGGAACTTTTAGTTGCGATTAGATATAATAGCTTTTAGTATTCCCTAGTTACTATGCTAGAGGTTATATAGAAGGAGGCGTCCCTAGATCTTAGCGGTATATATTAAGTAACCTAGGATAAGGAGCGTTGCTTTAGAGAACTTATTAGTTATAGTAAGTACTATATTAAGAAGTGGAAAGTTCTCTACTTCGTAGCCTGAATACTATGAAGGTATTTCGGGAAGTCTAATAATAAAGTCTATAGTAATTATATAGAAGGGGATAGCTAGTGTTAATATCGGCTATATCGCGCTAAGCGGTAGTTAACGTTCGGTATTTATTATTCCGTATTAGGGGTAGTTAGCTATATAATTATTAACTTATCGTTTGAGACGTGGTATATAAAAGTGTTTATTAATAGCTCTCTACGTCCGTTCCTTACTAAAGTAATAGTAGTTATTATAAGCTTCCTTAATAAGAGGCGTTGCTAACTCTTTTAGAATATAGAGCCTTTATTTATTAGTATAGGGGTTAACGTAGTAAAGAAGACTATTATATATAACGAAGTTAAGGTCTATATCGTCTGCCTTTTTATAGAGTATCTTATATACTCTATTCTAGGACTTAGAGTTAGCATACGATTAGATAAGTTTAGCTTTAAAGTCGTTATTAAGAGATACTTCTATTATAAAGTTAACGCCTATTAGTATATCGTCCTATATCTTATTGAGTTCCCTAATATCTTTAATAGGGATTTCTATTATAGGTAGGCGTAATAATATGTCCGCTATGATATTTAACGTTCTAGGGATATAATAGTATACTAGGGAGAACTAGCTAAGATATTCTAATAATAATATAAGGCGTAAGTTAGACCTCGTCTTATCCTCTAACTATAGCGACGTTTATTTAATAATATTATATATTACTAAATAGTTAGTAAGTACTATTATAGGGTCTTATCTAGATAACCGTAGTATTAGCCGATACTTCTTTACTACCTATACTAGGTAAGCTACTTCAAGTTCGGTAGGCTAATACTTCTATTTAGCTTAGTTAAGGGCCTTACTAATATAGGCGATTAGATATATGTCGGTGCGCTTAATAGGGTTATAAGGTTTCTATTTAATATAGTTAGCTAGCTAGAAGATTAGTGCGGAGTATCCATATTCCTTTAACGAGTTAAGCTATATAAATAACTACTTATCTAGGTTATAATAGAATAAGGCGTTATCCGCTATTAAGGCGTCTTTAATATTATTAAAGCTAGCTACTTCTTCTAGCGTGGGTTTAAAACTTATCTTTTAATAGAAGAGCTTTCTCGTAGCGCCTTTATTCTTCCCTTAAGCTCAGGCTTTAGCTAGTAATATAGTTTTACGCTATTAGAGCGGTTAAATATAATAGCTATAGCGTAGTATTATATATTATAGAAACCTAGTTACACCTATCTAGTGCTTAAGTTAGTAGAGGTTATAAGGGTACTTAATTTTTTTAATAGCGTTAATATGGTCTTAAGTATTTAATAGTCTAAAGGCGTTAATAGTAAAGCTAAGTAGCTTAATAGAAGGGTATCTAATAAATAACTTCTTTACTAAAAGCGAGAGTCTAATATCCGCGAAGAGTTTAAGAATCGTATTAAGGTGCTTAAGGTAGGTATTAAGGTCCTTTAAGGTAATAATAATATTATTAATAAACGTATAGGTATATTCCTTATATAGTTATAGGAGTCTATCTATAACGCGTTAAGCGTAGGCGGGCGAATTGCGGAATCCTATAAGTGCTACCTTTGAATATTCTTATCCCTAGTAGCTAACTATAGTAAATCAATCTTAATATTCCTTCTTAATAAGAAACTAATAGAAGAAGGATTGAGCGTTAACTATAGTAATCTATAGCTTATTGCGAAGGCGTTTAATAACGTCTTATTATAGTAGTATAGGGTATATGTTAGGGATAGTGGCTTTATTAAGAGCACGTAGGTCTATAACTATGCGACCTTTATGCTTACTATCTATAATTTGCTATATAGCGAATATAGGGGCTCTGAATAGTATAGGTCTAGAGTTGCCCTATTCTATATAGTTTTAAGCGTGGAGCTTATCTAAAGTTTTATTAATAAGCCTCTTATCTTCTTTACTAATAGGATAAGGTTATTAGCTAATATTTATATTCTACTATCCTTTAATAAGTTCGACCTTAAGGTATTAATCTTCTAGAAGGTTAATTAGTCCTTAGTCCTTCTAGACGGCGGGGTAATACGAGATAACCTCTTTAAGGCGTTATATAGCTTTAGCGTCTTAGTTATAGATATATATACCTTCCTTAGTAATAACTACTAGTAAGTTTTTAGGCTTAGTTATACCTATCTTACTATTTAGGTTAATATTCCCCTTATAGATATCTCTGCTATTTAGCGTTATATTATTATTAGTTACGTTATGGTTAGCGAGCGCTTCCTTACTAGTTAGGTTAGAGATTTCTACTTATTCGTCGATTATTAGTTCTAGTAGCTAAGCGAGTATTACGAGCTTGCGATTAGAAAGGCTAAAAACGGCGTAATACGTTAGGTCCTTGCGTAACGATATTAAAAAGGCTATTTATAGTTAATCGCGAGTCTTTAGTTCGAGGTATCTATTAGACTTAAAGGGCGCTAGAGTTCTAAGCTTAGTACCTCTTTTAATCTTTAATAAGTAAGGAGCGTTATTAATAATAGGAATAAGTAGTAAATTACCTATATACGTATACGTGCACCCTTTATGCTTTAGGCTAAATAGAAGGGACTCTATTTTACTAAAGGTATCTTAATTTAAATAGCGGAGCGATCGTACGGCGTAATAGTTAAATTTCTTATAGCGTATATGTTATAAACTTTTAAAGGGACTTTCGAATAGATCTAAGAGGGAATTCGAATATTATCGCAGGATGCGATTTAGACGTATAATTCCGAGTTTAGAACGTTAAGCCCGTTAGGTATATTAAAGTCTTACCCTATAAGCAGACTAGTATCTAGATATAAGATAAGCTATATACCTATATAGAGCTTAGCGGTTATTATATATCTATTAGGTCGTTATCCTCGTATAAGAATCGCGAAGGTTACCTAGGTAATAGTCTTAAGGCTTCCTACGCCTTAGAGCTTAAATACCTTAGGTTCTCTTAAGAGGATACGGAACTATTATAGGTAGGCTTTGCTTATAACTAAGCGGTTTGCGCTAGTATTAATATAGATTATAATTAGTAGTCTATTATAATAGCCTCGGATAATAATTTTAGCGTACGTATAGTAGTATAAACGTATAACTATATATTGCTATAGCTTAACGGGACTAATAAGCGTTATATTTAGCTAAGGGGATAGAAGGGTTTAATATAAGAAGATACCCTTAAAGTTAGCGTATAGCTTAGCGTTATAAAGGCAGGTTTCGCACGAGTAGATTCCGGGATCCTTAAGGAGCGAATTTTAGAAGGAGTTAACGTTAAAAATAGGGTACTCGTCCTTATATCTAGGGATATAACCTAGAGGGTATTCGTAGTAATATGCGGGTTAAGTAACTAGGTTAATATACTCGGGATTATCTTCCTATAGCTCTTAGTTATCCTCGTTATCCGTGCTAATAACTAAGTCTTCTTCGTACGAGTCTAAATCCTCGCTAGCCTTAATATACTAAATATAGTTAAAGTCGCCCTTATCTAACGAAGTATATGCTTCCTCTTCCGCTTACTTACGACTAGTGCCCTTAGTTATATAGGCTAAAGGGTAACTAGGCGGTTAAGGACGCTAAATATATTAACCGGGCTATTTATATTAGCATTCAGGCCTTTGTTATTAATTAAACCGAATTTCCTTGCGAGTAGATAATAAGGGTTCGGTAGCTATATTAGTAGCTTGCTTTATAGGTCTCGATAGTAATAGGCTAGATATAGTCTCTTTTAGGTTCGTATAGTATAGGTAATAAGTAGCTATAATACGGCCTACTTTTAAGGTCTCTTTTAGTAATAATTATATCGCAGAAGTTCCTATATAGGTCGCCTTAGTAGAGGGCTAGACTAATAATCGCTAGGATCCTTTAGTAACTATTCGATACTAGCTAGGGATTATCTTCTATAGGCTTGCGATAAACTTATCGCAGTTCGTATTACTAGTCGGCTGAGGAATACTAATAACTAGTTCTATATCTATCTTATTATAAGTAATAGTTAATACCTTAGTTTAGCTCTCTTCGGTATCCTTATATAATTAAGTAACCTTAGTTATCTAGTATTAAATATTATATCGATCGCATATATTATATAGAGTATACCTCTCCTTAGTTAAACGTGCTTTAGCGATTTTATATAGTAAACGAAAACGTTTAAGTAATAACTCTTTCTAACGGTCTAGCTTATAGTCGGGGTCCTTGAGTTCTGCCTTCTCGTTAAGTATTAGATTAGTATAGTACTAGTCTAAGGTATACCTTAGTAAGGTTTAATATAGGTTAAGGGTAGCTATAGCTAGGTTCCTATCGTCTAACTTAATATAGCTATTAATTATATTAATAAAGCGATATATATTTTAGTAGACGGTCCTTAAATTGCTATCGATATATATATCTTTAACTTCGTTATTATATAGAGGCGGATCGAATAACCTAATTATATTAGTCTTAAATTAAGGAGTGCTACGCCTAGGTTCTACGGCTAACGTTCTAGCTATTACCTATACTACCCCTTCTTTATTTATAGAGAGAAGGAATGCGAGAAAGTTATAGCTAACTAAGAACTTATTAGGGTTAGGTAATAGTTTAATAGTATTTCTTATCCTAGCTAGTAGTTAAGGGTATTAATCGCCTTAGCCGTTACTACTACTATAGCTAGGGCTACCTCTTTTATTGTTTTAACCCTCGGGGTCGCTATTATTACCTCTATTACTAGGATCTCTAGGTAGCGTAGGTAGCGGTAGTAGTAGAGGAGCGTCCTCTATATATTTAATATCTTAGTTATATTCTTTACTTTTATTAAGGTTTAATAAACTAGCTTCTAGTTCCTAGGCGCCTATCTTACTATATTACTTACCCTAGCTATAAGTACTAGGGTAACTCTATAAGTTACTTAGCTTAGGTATAGGAGGGCTACCTATTCCTTTTCCTTAGGTTAGGAATAAAGCACTTAATATATCTATACTTTCTTTAAATAATATATAGAAAGTATTTAAGCTTAGCTCTAGCGTTAATATAGTAATTATATCCTTTAACGCCGGTTTAAGAGGTAAGAGTTATAAGCTATTTATAAAACTTCGTCTAAACTTGCGATATTCCTCTAGAGTTAATAGGAGTGCTAAGAAAGCTTTAGGGATTATT
This sequence comes from Colletotrichum ledebouriae, assembly GCA_036785755.1. NCBI lineage: Eukaryota > Fungi > Ascomycota > Sordariomycetes > Glomerellales > Glomerellaceae > Colletotrichum > Colletotrichum ledebouriae. Next base: position 73,959 of record JAVHLU010000135.1, read on the forward strand.
ATTATATTAAGTTTAGATACGGGTTTTAAGATATCTAGCTTATCTATAGCTTTAGCTCTTAGGGTCTTATAGCCTCCCCTTTCTTTATTCTCTTTAAAAGGGAGCGTTAGGTCTAGAGTCTAGCCTTGCTTAGTTTCTATTTTAATATATTAATTATAATAAGGGAGATTAAGGCGATACTACTACCTAATAGTATTAGCGAATAGTTATAAGTTAGTTATCTACGCCCGTGGGACCTTACTTTAAATATGTTAAGCGGTCTTATATGCTTCCCTATATAGTATTAACTTTTAAATACATTTATAGCAGTTTACTAAGCGTTATTTAAAGTTCTTATGCGCGATAGCTATAATACTTACTTTCGTTATTAACCTAAGAAGGGAATACTTAGTCGGGGTAAGTAGCGTATAGAACTTATCTAGGTATCGCTTAAGCGCTACTATAAAGTTCGTAATAGTTAAATAGTTAATAGGTTCTAGAAGGTCGGACTTAAGACCTTCTTTAACCTTATAATTAGTAAGTAGCTCGTAGGGTATAATTATTAGAGGTTTATTATCTTAGTAGGACGTTCCTTAGTTAAGGAAATCTTTAAGGTTTAATATCTCTTAGGGATATCTCCTAGTTAAGGGAAATAGTAAAGGGTTAATATCTCTTATTAATATTTCCTAGTTAAGGGAACGGGGGAGTTTAGAGGCTTTTAATGCTATATAATACCTATAGGTATTAACTACTATAATACTGCTTTATATAAACTCGACGGGGTTAACTATCTATATAGTTAAGTGCCTTCCTTAATTACGAGGGACGTCCTTAGTTATAAGGGGATATAGCTAATTATTAAGGTTATACTACTAATTAATACGGTCTACGAAGTAGGTAAAAATTATAGGTAAAAAACTCTTGTTTTTTTTGAAGGTTATTTCCTTAAAAGCGATGAGCCCTTTTATAAGGGTTAACGCGTTTAGGTGCGTTTAACGCGTTGAACGCGTTGGACGCCCTTAAGCGGGATAACCGCGCTGAGCGCGTTCGGTATTACTCCTTAACTAAAGAGGGTTTTCCTAAGAGGTTCTTATAGCTAGAAATATAAGAAGCTTTACTATAAGTAAGGCTTTATACCTCTCCCTCTTCCTTATCCTTATCTAACTTATAATAAATCCTTAACTATATTAGTACTAGACCTTATATATAAATATATAAAGCCTAAGTAAGGTATATCTTTTAGTATAAATAATATAGAGGGGATTACTAGAGAGTTTAGCCTTTATATAATTAATAAAACCCGCTCCTTTATTAACTACTCCGCTATATATAGAGAGCGTATTATTAATAATAGCCCTTAAGAGGGCTTACCTTAATACCCCTATAGGGGACTTAATAAGATATAATAGTATTAGAGCTAAGTAAGTAAACTTAGTAGTAGAAGTCTAGTAGGTTATTATATACCCTATAGAGTAGCCCTTCTTTAAGTAGGTCCTCTATATTACTAAGGTAGAGGTAGCCTAGGCAGCCTAGGCTTATTAGGGGAACGTTAGTAAGTATAGCTTATGCTAACTGCTTTAATATAGAGAGAGCGTTACTAATAATAGTATAATAAAGATAGTAACGACTTCTAGCGGATAAAGCGGTAATAGAGGCAGTATTTAATAGTAATACGGGTAGTATACAAGAGGAAAGGTTAATAGTTTCGTAGTTTAAATAATTAAAAACCACGTTATTATTAATATAAACTTAAAGATTATAAGGCTATCTATTAGGGTATATATAAGTATAGTTGTAGTTAGGAGAGGATTATATAACCGAAGGCTATATATTATTAGGAGGCGCGGAGTTAGAAGGTCTATTATATCTAAGCAGGTAAAATCACTATGCAGTGGCTAGAGGCTATAATATTTATAATAGAATTAAGAGAAAGGTTAGTACTAATAATAAAGTAAATTAATACTTATTATTTTGAAGTAGGTATATTATAAGCGTCTTAAACTATAATTATTATAAAAGATTATTATGAAGATATTAATAAACTTATAAATATTATATTTTTTCTATTTTTTCTATATATAATAATATACTTTTAAGTTAAGATATTATTATATAATAAATATATTAGAGTTTTTAATTCCTAGATAAGTAAAAGACGATTAATAATATTTATAGAGTAACTTTAGCTCTCTTAAGATTAAATTATAACCTTAGTAGAATTATATCTAATAAGGAGTCTTATAAGGGAGAGTTTAAAATAATTTAGCTATTTCTTTCTATTTTAATTTATTAACTATTAACTATAGGATATATCTCCTAAGTAGAACTTATTTAAGATATTATAATAGAGATTTCTAAAATATAAAAAGGGGTTAAGTAGTTTTAAGTATAAAAATAATAATCTATAAGTATAGCTATAAGCTAATAGGAGGGGAATAAGTTATTATAAGCTAGGTAATATCTAATAGCTTAGAAATATCTAATTTAAAAAGGTCTAGCTTATAAGGGTTTAACCTAGGAGAACTTATTATTATTAATAATATACTAAGGATATAAAAAGGAAAATAACTTATAAATTATTATAAAGTGGATATAAATATAAAATAAGTTATAATTATATAAATCATTATTCAAGGTTTAAATCTAGTTAGATCTAAATCCCCTATCTTTTTTCTTCTTCTACTTATATTTATCTTTTAATACCTCGCTTACTAACTAGCCCTATATTTAAAAGGAGCTTTTTATAAAGAGTAGGGAGCTTTTTATTACTAATTTAAACCCTTTTATTAAAAGCGGAGTATAGTTAAAATAAGCTTTAAAAGAAGCTAGTTAGAGAGATTTTAAAGACTCTATAATAAAATATAAATTATATAATATATATTACTTAAAGTAGCTTAGATCTTAGTAGTTAATCTAAGATTAAATTACTACTCCTTAAGTAGAATCCTATAACTAAGTTTACTTAAAGAATAAAGAATACCTAACTATTATAAGTTTAAAAGAGATAATAGCTAAAAATAGCTTTAAAGAAGCTAGTTTAAGTTATAAAATAATAAAAAGTTTATAAATAGAGACTTGGTAATAATTAATATAATTATCTTCTTAAGCTATTATTAAGAAGTATAGTAATTATACTTTATAAGATTTCGTATAGTAGCGTTCGCAGCACCTTCAGCACCTTGCTAGAAGGTCGACCTTTTGGGTTAAGAAGTCATCTCGTATAGTAGCTTTCACCTTACTAGAAGGTTTAACGAGGGCGTTTCTAGGCCACGAGAGCCTTAGTAGCCCGTTTAGCTCTAAGATAATTAGCCCTAGTATAGCGCGCGTCTGACTTTATAATATTTAGAGGGTTTACTTACGAGTAGTAGGAATATATAGGGTTCTTATATTATTTTCCTTAACTAGTAGAGGGTATAGGTTAAAATACCTATATAGTATTTCCCGAATTATACCTACGAACTAGGTGAATTTATTATAGTCTTTTTGCGAAGGGGCTGCGGCGTAATTCCGAACTTAATACTTTATAAGATTTAAAAATACTAAAAGATAACTAATCTTTTAATCCTATAAAGTAGACTTATAAGATTAATTTAAGAAATAATATAAAGTCTTCCTCCTGAAAACTATTATTAAATCTAATTCTAATTATAAGCTATAGAGGCTCTCTATAAGATTAGTAAGTAATTCCTTATTAATATATTTAAAAGTAAGAGATACTCTAATCTTTATATTATAGGACTTTATTAATATTAGTAGATATAAATCTCTATATAATTTATACTAAATATATAACCTTATAGAAAAAAGATATAGACTTATTAAAGTAATTAATAAAGCAAATAATAATATAGACTACTAGATTAGTTTAGTTTATTTAAATTACTTTAAATAATTACTATAATAATTACTTACTTCTTATTCTTAATCCTACTACTAATACTTAAGTTTAAATAAAGCTCTACTTAGTTTACTTAAATTACTTTAAATAATTATTATAATAATTACTTACTTCTTATTCCTAGTATTACTATCAATTCTTAAATCCAAATAAAGCTTTATTATTTACATTAAAACGTTAAGCTAATAGGTAAGCTCCTAAGCTATCTTATTAACTTATAGCTAGTTATAAGGGGTATTATTCTATATAAGCTTAAGCTTAAGGAAGAAGGAGATTAGCTATAGAATAGTAGAAAATAAACTATCTATTTTAAAAAGGAAGTTAACTACTTAATTAAAAGTAATAAAGTTATCCTAAAGCTAGGATAAACCTATAAGCTCTTAAATACCTCTCTTAACTACCTAACTAGTAATTTTAATAAATATAGCTTTAACTAATAGCTTAAAGGTAGGGCTATAGTAGCGCTTAGCTATAGTATATAATATACTTAATATCTTAAGAGTAGGATAGTATACTTAGGTAAAGTTACTATTTTAATTGATATAATAATAAAAGATTACTATAGTAATATATTACTGATATTTCAATCTTCTTAATAAAAGAGTTTAGGATTAAGTACTTCTACTTCCTCTTAAAGAGGCGCTTAAGCTATTAGTATTTAGTAAGAGTAAACTAAAGAAGTACCTCCTCCTTAGTAAAGATATTACTAGCTACTAGATATTTATAGCCTAGTTAAATTAAGATATAATTATTTATAATAGCTATAGTAAAGGTAATATAGCTTAAAAGATACTTAAGCTTAATATAAAGTCTCTTAAGTATAACTTCCTAATTATTATAAAAGAAATAATATTCTTAGATATAGTTTTCTTATATTTATTATTATTATTAGTAATTATAGTAATTACGTATAGTAATTTACTTACCTAGATTAGCTTATTAATAATTATAGTAGATTACTTCGTAATATTAATAATAAGTATTTTATTATTAATACCTATATTAAAATTAAGTAACCCCTTAATATTATTTAGATTTATCTAGGTATCCTTATTAATGTTATTAATAAGGATATCTTCCTAAGCCTTATCTCTATCTTTAGCTATAATATTATAATAGCTAGAGGAGGCTATATTAGCTATTTCAATAAGAAGCTCGCTTAGGTAAGTTCCCTTAGATATACTATAGAAGTAATAGTATTTTAACTAAATTCATAGATAGAAATACTTACTAATAGGCTTTAATTTATTAAATCTCTTAAGCTTCTAGCTTAATATATTTAGCTATAGAACTATTAGTTTACTTATTTAAAGCCTTAAGGGCTTTAGGTTTATAAGCTTTCTATTACTTAAGAGCTTTCTTAATATAATTAACTTCTTTTTTAAGCCTTATTTATATTTAATACAGTCCACGTAGTAGGCGAAAGATATAGGTGAAAAATCTATGAATTTTAAAGGTTTTCTCCTTAAAAGCAATAAGCCCTTTTATAAGGGTTAATACGTTTAGGTACGTTTAATATATTAAACGCGTTAAGCACCCTTAGGCGGGATAACTACGCTAAGCGCGTTTAGTATTAATTACCTATATAAGAAGAGAAAGGCGTTAACTATAATATATAGTATGAAATTTAATTTATACCTCCTATTATAGTAATATACTAATAAGTAGAGCTATACTACTATATATAAATAACTTTAAGTAACCTTACTTCTTTTTTATTCTATATATTTTATTATATCCTACTTTAAGCTAAGGGAGTCTTAAGCATAGTATTAGCTATCTTTAGGAGGTCCGGGTAGTCCTTATCCTTATTATTAATAATCTCTTTAGCTATAGCTAGGAGTTAGTTAATACTAATACTATAAGTAGTAGCTAGTTAGATATTATCTTAATATTACTCTAGGAACTAGTAGTAAGATTTATTTATAACTTTAGGGTACGACTTAGTAATACTATTATCTTTAAGTATAGTAATTAAAGTAGCGAGGGAGGTAATATTAGCGCAAAGGCCTTAAAGGTCCGCAGCGTATTTATATTAAAAGTTAGCTATATCTATAGCCTTAGGGTTATTAAGGTCTAAAAGGGTATAATTAGCGCCCGCGTTATTACTATTAACTATAGCTTAACTAACGTATGCGTTATTCTTAGTATATATACTAGGAAACTTATATTATAATATCTACTTAATAATACAGAATAGTAATATAGCGCTAAATTCCGGGTTACTTATAATTTATTTAGTTATAAATAAGTTAAGGGCGCGGATATATATATATAGACTAAGGATAATTAAGCCGTTCTAGATAAGGGTATATAGGGTAAGGCGTTTAATATAATAAGTAGCGATAATATTAGTTATTGAGTTCGGAATTACGCCGCAGCCCCTTCGCAAAAAGACTATAATAAATTCACCTAGTTCGTAAGCATAATTCTAGAAATACTATATAAGTATTTTAACCTATACCCTCTACTAGTTAAGGAAAATAATATAAGAACCCTATATATTCCTACTACTTATAAGTGAACCCTCTAAATATTACTATATAAAGTTAGACGCGCGCTATACTAGGGTTAATTATATTAGAGCTAAACAGGCTACTAAGGCTCTCGTGGCTTAGAAACGCCCTCGCTAAACCTTCTAGTAAGGTAAAAGCTACTATATAAGATAACTCCTTAACCTAAAAGGTTAACCTTCTAGTAAAGTATTGCAAATACTACTATATAAGAAGTAACCCCTTAACTAAAGAGGTCTTTCCTAAGAGGTTCTTATAGCTAGAAGTATAAAAAGCTCTGCGAGTAGGGCCTTATACCTCTCCCTCTTCCTTATCCTTATCTATAAAGTCCTAGGTATACTTATAACTTATAATAAATCCTTAACTATATTAGTACTAGACCTTATATATAAATATAATAAGCCTAAGCGAGGTATACCCTTTAGTATAAATAATATAGAGGGGGTTATTAGAGAGTTTAGCTTTAATATAATTAATAAAACCCGCTCCTTTATTAACTACTCTGCTATATATAGAGAGTATATTATTAGTATAGCCCTTAAGAGGGCTTACCTTAATACCCCTATAGGGGACTCTATAAGGTGCGATAGTATTAAAGCTAAGTAAGTAAACTAAGTAGTAGAAGTTTAGCGGGTTATTATATACCCTATAGAGTAGCCCTTCTTTAAGTAGGTCCTCTATATTACTAAGGTAGAGGTAGCCTAGGCGGCCTAGGCGAATATTAGTAAGTATAGCTTGCGCCGACTAATAGAGAGAGCTTTGCTAATAATAGTATAGCTATAAAGATAGTAATAACTTCTAGCGGACGAAGTAGTAATAGAGGCGGTATTTAATAGCAGCGCGGGTAGTACGCGAGAGGAAAAGTTAATAGTTTTATAGTTTAAATAATTAAAAACCACGTTATTATTAATATAAAGTTAAAGATCGTGAGGCTATCTAGTATAATAGGTATATATAAGTGCAGCTATAGTTAGGAAAGTTATAATCATATAACCGAAGGCTATATATTATCAGGAGGCGCGGAGTTAGAAGGTCTATTGCACTTAAGCAGGTAAAATCACTATGCAGTGGCCAGAGGCCATAATATTAGTTATATTAAAGAAGTAGATACGCTAAAGGTATATATTAATTACCTCCTAAGCGTTTAGGAACTTTATTTAAGAATAGGTAAGGTAATAGAGGCTAGCGATATAAGTATAGGATTACTAGTTAATAATAACGATCTTCTTAACGCTAGAGGTAGTATTAGGTATCTTAGTAGCGCTAGGAGCGTTATTAGTATTAAAGAGGCTAATATTAGAGGAAGGGTTAATATTAGGGCGATTATCTAGGCTTATAGCTAACGCTATATACTTAGTAGATAACCTAGTAGTAAGGTATTATTTAGGGCTAAGGAAGCCTAGGCTCTCTTATATTAATCCCTTAGGGATAGTTACTATAATAAAATTAAACTTATTAGTAGCTAACTTAATAAATTAGCCTAAGTTACGAGTAATAGCGCTAGCGTTAGTAATATAACCCTTAGAGAGTGCTATAGTTAGGGCGATCTAGGTTTCCTTATATCTATTAAGTAGGATAGAGACGTAGCTAATACGTTTACTATAAGCTTATATTCCCTTAATAGCCTTAATAATATTTACTATATTAGGGGTACTAATACTAGTAGCTTACTTCTTAGGAGTAGCTATCTTATTAGTCTTATTCTAAGCGATAGGAGTTAATTTAGTACTAGTTATAATAATATTAGTTAATAGTTAAGGTTTAGTATACTTAGTAGTATTAGTAGCTTAGTTAGGTTAGCTAATATTAAGGGATTATTTGAGCTAAGTAGCTTTAATAGGTTAGTTAGCTTAATCGTATTTAGTAGTAATAGGTTTATTATCTCTACTTAAGGCCTCTCTAGACTTAATAGAAATAGGTAAGCTAATAGTATTAGTAATATAATATAGGTTATATTTAAGGGAGTTCTATATAATATTATAGAGAGATAGCTACTTAAGGTTTAAGATAGTATTAGGAAATTAGTAATAGAACTTAATTTAGTGTCACGAATAGCGAATAGGTGAAGGTTAATATACTTTAATTGCGCTATATTAAGTGGATTCTGCGTTAAAGAAGGAGAAAGTCTAACTATAGGCTAGCGCAGCCCCGGAAGGCTAAAGAGTCGCTTAGTAATTATATAACCCGTAAGTTATATAACCTATAAGTTATATAACCTAAAATTCAGGGAGGTCTAACTTAGCGCTATAATACTACCCCCCCTTTTACTAGCGTTACTATCTATAGTAACTAATCTATTACTATATAAGCATTCCTCTAGTAGTATCCTCCTTATCTATACTTATACTAGGGCGTTATTATTATCTATAGCAGCAGGGTCCTCGTCTCGCATAGTAGCTAAGAGCTAAGCTAAAAGGTATTTTAGTAGTCCCGCTACTATTAGGTTAGTAGTATAGAAGTCCTATAGCGCTATAGGGGCGTGCTTAAAACTCTTAGCGTTATACTAAGTAGGATTATAGTTATAACCCTTCTAGTTAGTATAATATTATAACTATCTTTAGTATAACTAGCTAGTAGTTATATATATAACCTTATATTCTAGCTTATAATTAAATTTAATAGGGGGTAGTAGGGTTTTAAACTAGCCTAGAAGAGGATCGCTAGTAGCTTTCTAGAGCTTACTTAGGTAGAATATAAGGTAGTAGTTATATTCCTTTAGTAGGTCTAGTATCTATATCCCCCTAGGCCCCGTAGCTTTAATTAGCTATAAGCTATCTTATAGTATTAATAGCTTTAAAGAGTTTTCTTAGCGCTATCCCTTTATTAATATATAGATAGAGTTACTTATAGCTAAGTTATTAGGTTAGTAGTAGCGAATTATAGCGTAGGCGTAATATTATTAGGCTATAGCTATATTCCCTTTTATAATATCCTAAATATTATAGAGGTTTTATACTAACTACTAGGTATTACCTTAGTTAATCTTTTCTTTAGTTATTAAGAGCTTCTATATATATTAGTCCTAGTTAAAACTTATCTATAATAGGTATCCTCGCTTAATTTTAAATAATATAAGCCCTATAGTTTTATTTAGTAATACTACTTAGGCGAAGTCTATAGTAAGGAGTATTTCGCTCTAGTTATCCTAGAATTAGTTTATCTATAGGTATAAGCGTTAAGTTAGGTACTAGTTAAGAATTTCTATTTACCCGTTAGTCTTAGCGTAACCCGCTATACTTAACTATATAGTTATACTATATATCTTATAGAGCTTATTCTAGAAGTCGGAAGTAAACTAAGGGCCCCTATTAGATATAATTATAATAGGGAAACCTATATACTAGAAGATATAAGTATAGTATAACTAGGTAAGGTCCCGCGCTATAACGGTCTTATAGTAGGGGAGGGAGACTATCTTCTTTAAGAGGTGGTATACTACGACGAATATATTATTATACCTATAGTAGTTAGGTAGGTAGGATATAAAATCTATTATAACGTGCTCCTAAGGGTAGTCTAGTATTAGTAGGGGTCTTAACTTACCTAGAGGCTTATCTCTTAGCTTCTATACTTAGTAGTAGGTATAGTAATTATAAATATATTATTTAATATTAGTAGTTAGGCAGGGCTAGTAATAGCGTTCCTTTAGGAGTTTAATAGTCTTATTCCGACCTAGGTATACTATAAGCTTCTAAATATAAGCTTTATAAATTAACTTTATATATAGGTCTTCTTCCTCTAGTACTATAAGCTTCCTATCTATAGTTAGAAGCCCTTCTTATATTCTCTAGTATTCTTTTTTAGTAGCTATAAGTACTTTTAGTAGCTAAAGCGATAATATATTAGGTTTATAGTTTAACTAAAGGCTATACCTAACTAGGAGGTAACCTTTTAACTTATCCTCTAGCTCTAGAGCGTTAATAGTTACTATAGGGTAACTTAGAGCGGATTTAAGTAGTTAGCGTAGTTTACTTATTACTTCTAGGGATAAGTAGGTAAGTAGTAGTAATACTTAGGTATAGTTAGACTTATAAATAGCTTATTATATTTAGAGGTCTTTATTCTTCTATAAGAGGGTATTAGCTAGTACGTTTTTATACCCCAGGTAGTACTAGATATAAAAGTTAAAACTAGCTAAGATACCTAACTAGTAGGCTTAGTAGATATTTAGGAGCTACTTAGTAATAAAATAGAGTAGTAGTTAGTAGTCTATAATAACCTCGAAACGCTAGGTAGCTATAGAGAGTTTAGCTCTCTACTCCTCTAGCGCTCGAATAATTACTATTATCTCGTAGTTATAGATAGGGTAGTTTATCTCTATTAGTAATATTATCTTTAAGAAATAAGCTATAGGGTGCTATAAGCTATTATTAATTTATTTTTAGAGGAGGGCGGCAGCGTAAACTAATTTAGAGGCGTCTATCTTAACCTAGGTAGGTAGTTCGGGCTTCTAGTAGTATAGGATAGGGGCTAATATTAGGGCTTCTTTTAGCATTATAAATACTACTATATAGTCGCTATTAAAGTTAAATTAGGCGCCTTTAGCTATAAGTTTAGTAAGTAGCCTAGCGATCTTCTTATAATTTATAACGAATTAGTAGTAGAACTTATAGAACCCTAAGAAGGACTAAACGCTACATACTATAGTTAGTAGCTACTAGTCCCTTACTATAGAAACCTTCTTAGGGTTAGGGCTAATCCCTTTAGTTATAATAATAAACCTAAGGTAGTGCGTTATAGTTATACTAAATTCGTACTTCTTAATATTAGCCTAAAGCCCTACTTAGCATAGCTAATTAAGGACCTTTCTAACGTGTTCTTCGTGCTAGAGGGGGTCCTCTAAGTAAACTAGGATATTATCTATATATACTATATAGAAGTCGTCTAGGTATTCTATAAGCGTGTTATTTATATATTATTAGTATATCGCTAGGCTATTATAGAGCATAAAGGGTAGAACCTTATACTTATAGGAGCTATAGCGGGTATAGAATATTATTAAGTCCTCTAAGTCAGGGTAAATGCGGATTTAATAAAACGCCTAGTAGATATTAATCTTTATAAATAACCTAGCTTAGCTAATTTAACTTAGCGTTTTATTAATTAAGGGTAGTAAGTACTAATCCTTCTTAGTAAATCTATTTAGTTTTTAAAAGTTAATATAAAACCTTAAGTATTTATTAGCTTTTTAAATAAATAATATTAGGGATATAAATAGAGCGTTACCTAGTATTATAAAGCCCTTTTTTAAGTTCTTAAGGAGATATTATTAAGTAGCCTCGAGTTCTAATAAGGATTACTTATATAATAAGTAGAAAGTTAGCTACTCTTTTATACTAAGCTCTAGTTTGATCTAGTAGTTATAAGAGTAGTAGGGAGGTAAGGCGTTACTAGCTATCTTACTAAAGTAATCCCTCTAGCTCTAAAAATAGGGGGGGAGTTTCTCCTTAACTAGTTATTAATTTTTAGCTTTATTAACCTCTAGTAGGCTAATACCTCTTTCTTCTTCCTCTCGCTTATTTATAATTATTAGATTAAGCTTATATAGTAATATAGAACCTAATTTAATATTAGTATATCTTAGGTTCCTCTTAAACCCTATAATACTAATAAGCGCTATATTAAGATTTCTCCTTACTTACTAGGCCTCGAGGGTAAGTGGTTTAAGCTTCTAATATTATATAAGCTAGGTCTAATCCCTAGTTAACGCTCCCTTTAATACTATATTTATCTTCTATAAGTTATTATTATATCCTAAGTCCCTAGGCGCGCTACTTTATTATAGAATTTTTATAGAGGCTTTTATCTTACTTACTATAGCTTTCTAGGCGTTATATAGCTATTCCTTAGCTTTAAATATAGCTTAGTAGCGTTTAGTATTAAGTTAATACTCTATATTAATTTTAATAGGTTAGAGGAGGTCCTTAGTATCTTATATAATTATTCAGGGGAGGTCCCGGGCTATAGGGGTATTACTTAGCTAGTATAAGCGCTAATAGCGCACGTCTACGCTAATATTATAGTAATTAAACTATAAGTAGCTAAGGATGAGGTTATATCTCTCTATATTAAGTTAGAGGAGGGGTATTTATATTAATTCTTAGCGGTCTATTTATATATAGGTTATCTATACCTTAGTTATAATATCTAATAGCTCTCTATTAAACTAGTAGCTAGAATAGGGTGCTATAGCTTATTATATTTAGTATAGTAAAAATCCCTTAATAAGGGGGTTATATAAGTATTTATAAAAGCATAGCTATTTACTCTAGTATTAAGAAAGGCTTTAAGGTAAATATTATATCTATTATAAATTAGGACTAACTCTTTCTCTAGTAGCTTACTACTAACTAGTTATTATAAGTTAATAGATACTATTACTAATTACTAATCTCTTTAGGTCTCCCCTAGTAAGGAGTCTATTTTTACTAGGAGCTCTAGTTTTCTACTAGCTCTAGGTTATTATTAGTAGCCTTAGTAAGCTTAGTAATACTTATAGTAGCTCTAGCCCTCTTATAGGAGTAATCCCGCGAGGTATAGCTAGTATTATTATAAACGAAGCAGGCGCCCTAGTTATAGAGCTTCTTATATAAAGCCTCGGGGATATAGCCCTAGTTAGTATAGGCTTAAGCACGAGGGTTCCCTTTATTAGAAGGTTTAGCGTAAGCTACTAGGGCGGGGCCTCGTATAGTAGTTTAGTTAGCTAAATAGGTATTAGGAGGCGCTATAATATAGGCTATAGTATAGACCTAGGTAGTATAGTCCTAGAAGTTAAGGGTACTATTTATATAATAAATAGAGTACTAGTTCTAGAGGGAGGTAAGTAACTTCTTATAAAACTTCTAGCGCTATTAAGATTCTAAGAGCTTAGCCTTATAGATAAGTTTAGTAAAGGTTACTCGCTTAACCTAAACGTCCTTAAATAAGATAGTAAGGGTATTAAACTTTATCTAGCCCTTATTATATTAAACTAGGTTTATAAAAATACCCTTTAGCTCTTTAATAAGCTATTCTACTATTATAATTTAAGGGGGGTTATTTAAGAGGAGAGGGGATAGAATATTATAAGTAGTTCCTCTAAGGCGTAAGGGTATATACTTAAAGCGTTAGGATTTATTATAATACTCCCTATTATTAAGGTATATCTTAATATAAAAAAGCTAGGTATTAAACTTTAGGTACTTAGGATTAGTACCCTTAGTACTTATAAAAATAAGGACTTTAGGTATCTTAGTAGGGTAGGTGCTACTATAGCTAGTAGTTAATATAGGTAAGCTAGAGCGGACTTAACTCTTAAGGTATATTATTTAGTTAAGGATTGCCTAAAGCGTAGCGCTATAATTACTAGAGGGAGGGCTTATAGGGGGGGGTATAGTAGTTATATCGCGTTTAAAGCGCTAAAGTAGGGCTTTATTAGTATCCCTTATCTTATTACGCTCCTCTATAATAATAGTAGTATTATATTAGGCCTAATTACGCTCCTCTTAGTAACGCTTAAGTATAATAGATTACTTAGCGTTATTAATAATAGCGTAAGTATCCTCTAAGCGCTCCTAGAGCTCTCAATTTTTATATTCTAGGTATAGAGCTATATTATATAGTATATAAAGGTTATTACTAATAATAATATATCTAATATATAGGGCTTTAGACTTAGTACCTTAAGTAGCCCTTTTTATAAGCTAATCTTAAATCTAAATAAGGGTTAAGTTAGGGTTATTCTAAAATAGCTATATTATATTATTAAGGGTAAGGGTAATCTTCTAGCCCTTACCTAGGTAATTATAGTTAATAACGAGGAGGTTAGGGAACTTCTATAGCTTAGTAATAGCGCTCTAGGCTAAGCTCTCGCATCCCTCTATATTAAGGTCTATAAATAAGCCTTTAATAGGCTGCTTATATATAGGTTTATTTAGGTTAAAAACCTTTAGGTCCTTATATAGGGGAGTATTATAGTTAGATAGCGTAATATAGTAATATTAAAGGGTTTTAATATAAAGCTCTAGGAGCTTTCTAGTATTAAGTATAAGCGTAGTTATAACCTTATAGCTATAACTAGCTAGTTATAACTTATTTAGTATATTAATAATAAAGTAGAGGGGGGGTATTAATTAATTTTAGGTTAGTTAGTTAGTATAGATTAGTTAGCTTAGCGCTTAGTCGGGTGCTATACTCGCATTAGTTAATTAATAGGGTTAGGGTAGTAATTAGTTAAGATATTATACTTCTATCTCTAGAGAATAGATAGATAAACGTATAATAGTATTATAAATAGCGAATAGGTAAAGGTTAATATACTTTAATTACGCTATATTAAGTAGATTCTACGTTAAAGAAGGAGAAAGTCTAACTATAGGCTAGCATAGCCCCGGAAGGCTAAAGAGGCGCTTAGTAATCACGTGACCCGCAAGTCACGTGACCCGAAATTCAGGGAGGTCTAACCTAGCGCTGTGATATTAGTTTATAAATAGTAGTTAGGTAATAAGGTATATATTAATACCTAGGTAGATAATAAACAGGGTACTAGAAATATTATAACTAGTTCTATAACGTTAGGTCTCTTAGTTAAGGGTATACTTTAAGATTTCTTAGTTATAAACGTAGTATCTAGGCTTTCTATAAGGGATCTTAATATTAAGTAAGTAGTAGTGAATATAATTAAGGGTAATATACTTAGTATCTTTATATTTAGAGCGTTATTTATTTATAATAAAGTAATACTTAGGTATATATAATATAAGTTACTCTAGTAGCGCTAGGTATATAATAATATAGAGCGTTAGTAAGGGTCCTTAACGTTTAGGAGAGGATAATAGTAATGAAGGGAGACGTGTAAGTATAATAATAGGAAACTAACGGGGTTAAAGGCGTTAATACTCTTTTATAAAATATATATAGAGAGGAAAAAATCCGCTTAATACTAGGTAAATAAAAGTAATAGTAATAACTAGTAAGGTTACCTAGTAATATAAATATATTTTATATATATTTACTTAAGCGCTAATTCTTCTTATTAGTTAAATAAGAGTAGGGATTAATCTTCTAATAAAGAGGGTAGTTATATTTATAAAAGTTCTTATAGTGCTAAGGGTAGAAGGTATTTAAGAGGGAATGCGTAATAGATCTAGTTATCTTTACTAATAGAATAGATATAAATATCGCTATTATTAAGGTAAAGTCCTTAGACGTGCTAAGTATACTAAACGGTTTTAATTTATAATAAGGCCTTAGTTATAATACTCTTTCTAGTCTACTTATCTATTTAAGGCGCTTTAAGTAGTAGGTTCTTTATTTATAATATATATCCTATTATTCTACTAGGTTCTTCTAAAGCTTTCCTCTTAAGCGCCTTAGTAGTCTTTTACTAAGCTCTAATACTAATTTAATACCTTATTAGATAGGTCTTTAAGCTTATACTTATTTATAGAGCTATTCTATTTCTTATTCCTTACTTTTAAATATAATAATAAGTTTAGGCCTCTAGCCACTGCATAGTGATTTTACCTGCTTAAGTGCAATAGACCTTCTAACTCCGCGCCTCCTAATAATATATAGCCTTCGGTTACGTGATCCTTTCCTAACCATAGCCGCACTTATTAAGCTCGGAATTACGCCGCAGCCCCTTCGCAAAAAGACTATAACAAATTCACCTAGTTCGCAGGTATAATTCGGGAAATACTATATAGGTATTTTAACCTATACCCTCTACTAGTTAAGGAA
>JAVHLU010000136.1:0-90038 GCA_036785755.1 Colletotrichum ledebouriae
CTATATAAGATAACTCCTTAACTTAAAAGGTTAACCTTCTAGTAAGGTACTAAAGGTAAATACTACTATATAAGAGGTAACTCCTTAACTAAAGAGGTCTTTCCTAAGAGGTTCTTATAGCTAGAAGCATAAGAAGCTCTGCGATCAGGGCCTTATACCTCTCCCTCTTCCTTATCCTTATTTATAAAGTCCTAGGCATACCTATAACCTATAATAAATCCTTAATTATATTAATACTAAACCCTATATATAAATATACTAAGCCTAAGTAAGGCACGCCTTTTAGTATAAATAATATAGAGGGGATTACGAGAGAGTTTAGCTTTAATATAATTAATAAAACCTACTCCTTTATTAACTACTTTACTATATATAAAGAGCGTATTATTAATATAGCCCTTAAGAGGGCTTACTTTGATACCCCTATAGGGGACTCTATAAGGTATAATAATATTAGAGCTAAGTAAGTAAACTTAGTAATAGAAGTTTAATAGGTTATTATATACCCTATAGAGTAGCCCTTCTTTAAGCAGGTCCTCTATATTACTAAAGTAGAGGTAGCCTAGGCAGCCTAGGCCTATTAGGGGTTAGTAAGTACGGCTTGCGCTAACTACTTTAATATAGAGAGAGCGTTGCTAATAACGGTATAGTAGCGGATAAAGTAGTAATAGAGGCGGTATTAGCAGCGCGGGTAGTGCGCGAGAGGAAAAGTTAATAGTTTTATAGTTTAAATAATTAAAAACTACGTTATTATCGATATAAAGTTGAAGATCGTGAGGCTATCTAGTGGATCACGTAACCGAAGGCTGTGTATTGTTAGGAGGCGCGGAGTTAGAAGATCTATTGCACTTAAGTAGGTAAAATCACTATGCAGTGGCCAGAGGCCCCCTTATTAATATATTATATATTTATATATTAATTATAAGTTTAGTATTTCTAGCCATAGTATTAAGGTTAAGCTATAACTTTAATAATCTATTTATTATAATATAATACTAGAGCTTAGGGTCTAGCCTAGTTACTATATTAGCTACCTAGATCTCCTCTAGTTATTAATAGGGGCTCTCCGCCTTAATCCCTTTATAGTAATTAATAAAGCTCTAGTATAATTATCCTAGTTACTAATAAGCCTACTTAAGCTAGGTTTATATACTAAGAGTCCTAGACCTTATATTAGCTATACTATTAGTTAACTAGTTTTTTATTATTACCTAAGTAATATCCTTTATCTTATTATTATAGTTAATAGAGAGGTGTAAGGTCTATTACTTTATTATTAATCCCTCTAGGTACTTAGTAGTAAATAATACTTTTTTAAGGTTTAATATAATCTTATTTATTTTAAATTACGCGTTAAGATTAAATATAAATTAATTAAAGTTAGTCTAGGTACCCCCTTTATACTTAAGTATTAGGAGGTACTTCCCTTACAGCTCTAATTAATACTTCTTTAATTTATTACTAATAACTGCTTAGTAAGTAATAGGGTTACTTACTAGAGTTAATAGTTAGCTAGCCCTTAAAGCTTTAAGATATTCCTATTTATACTTTAGCTACCCCTTCTTTTCTTCCTCCTTGATAAGCTAATCTAATTTAGCTTCTACTAATTAACTACCTAGTCCCTTATTAATACTCTTATTACTATTTTATTTAATAGGTATCTTATCTTATATTTAGCTATATAATTACTCCTAGCTAGTAGGGGATCTTAATAGTAATATTATATTTATCTCCCTAGTAGACCTATAGGTAGGTATTATATTATTATATATTATATTACTCTAATAGGTTACATCCCTATTAATATAAATAAGAGAGAAGAATATATTATATATTAGTATAATATAGAGTAAGAGAGTTAGTATAGCTAGGTATAACTAAGGGTAAATATTCTTCTCTAGCCCTCTAATCTATTATATAAGGGCTAGGGGACTTATCTAAGGCTACCTAGTGCCTCCCTATATCTCCTAACTCCTATGGACTTCCCTAACGTAGTCCGCTAAGCCCCTTTCCCTGCGATATTCCTGGCTCGTGACACGAGCCTCCTTAATCTCTGGCCAGGATTGGTTACGGACAACATCCGTTCTTGGCTAATAGATCTTCATGTGCACAATAAGATTGTATTATCGATGAGCTTCGAAAGTCTCGCTGCGATCATCGCGCCCCGCCGTGGTGACGTCCTGCTCTCCGGTGTTGCTCTTAGCTCTCTGACAGGACCAGGGTCAAGGTCGTTGGCGAAGAGTCCGAATTCGAGGGGTTTGTTGACGGCCGACTCGGCTACAATTTGGGTGAGAGAGTTGCAGAGGTCAGCACTCAAACCCATGCCGATGATCTAATTGGTGTTGTTGTAGCGAGGCCTTGGGATATCATATGGCAGAGAAGACTAGTTGTTGGGCCGGTTGGAGTTTCTGGAGAGCAAATCTTGGGGACTACCCGACTTCTTCTAGATAGACTGAAGATTTTGGTCGAGCTACCTGCGGCTGTTCCACATCACTCGCATTTTCTCCCTTCCCAATCGTGGTATCTGTAGTTTACGTTTCGGAGCAATACTCCTGACAACACTTCCCGAAGGCCTTCGTCGTGCCAAACCATATGTGTTAAGGCCATGGATTTCTCATACTTAACCCAAGCTCTAGATGTCAATGAATCCCGTCCAATGTCGTAGGGACGCCATCTTTGGATGTCTTCGTTATCGTAGAAGTAAATCACATAAGCAGTGACCCCATTAAAGGATAAAGCTGCAGCTTTTAGCAACAAACATTTTGCATGAGGAACATCACTCTTTATGATTCTCGTTAGCGGAACTAGTATATGCTACTTGACATGTTATTTATTTCTCCAATTGAACGATGAGACCGAGGCATATGATGTGTACGATATTGAACCTCTCAGGTACAAACTGGAAATCAGTTGTTCAAACCCCTATCTCAATGAAAGCATGGAAACGAATTAATCTACGCGTAATTTGATCCTGCTACCCGCATAAGGACGATCAATTCTGCGCCGTGTTTCAAGCAAGAACCCCAATCGGCTGACGATTTATCATGGCGAGAACTGGAACGTCTTTAATTCCACGCATAACGCCTATGTATCTTTTTCCGGAGAGACTGGTTTCGCGGACGTTCTGACGACCATCCGTTCGGGATCACCGGCCAGTTTTTCCCGGAAAACAGAAACAAAAGGTTCTGGCGCGCAGCTCGCACGAGATCGAAAATCGACGGCCAAGCCGAAAGGTACCCAAGCAGAATTCGAAGAGAAAATTCGTGTCCCAAGACGTTGAGTTACTTGATTCTCATCTTTGTCGATTCGGCGGAATCGCTTGCAGAACGGGGCTCATCAAGGGGAATGGAATAGGCCGGTCACCGATTCAAATGTTAACCCGAGAGTGAAGTCCCAGGTTCCTATATCACCGCCGAAAGATCAAGGCACCCGAAGCTCGTCTTCGAACAATTTACCAATAAGGGAAATTTGCAGGGCTGTCTACTGTCCCAACGGTTTCCCATGCGTCGGACTCTTGGAGCATGAAGCCCAGAAGCGAACGTACCTAGAGTCAAACCGCTCAGCAGGCCGTTGCGACAGTCCGAGCCGGGGACCCTAGGGTCATATTCAACAACTGAGATGAGTCGATCGGAGCGTTTACGTATTGCGCTTTCGACAGTTCTTCTTATCGCAGGTATTGGCCACTCGCACTGGCTAGCTCCACGCTGGGATGCATCAGAAACTCCTTTGCTAGGGATCCTAGAACTAAGTACCCATAATTTTATATGTTGCACTCTTCTCTACTTCAAATCTTGCGAGAGTCGAGTCCGACGAGGGCGTGAAATCAGGAAAGCATTGGTGTTTTCTGTCCTGGAGTCACGCTGTTCGAATCTTTGTTGGTCAAAAGTTGATTGAACAACCGTGGTCTGCTATGTTCTGCAACCAGAGGGCAAGTCGCACGGATGCATAATCTTCCTGACGGCCAGAGGTTGGCGATAGAAGGCAGAGTTGGGTTCGGAAATCAGATTTCTGACGCCATAGGATGGTGTATCGAGCAGTGGTGGGATAATGAGCAGGATCTGCCAAGTTTGAATTGCTTACAGAGCATCTGGCGCAAGGTCGTTTTACCCTACGAAGAACTACGAGTTATTCCTTGATCAGTGGTCTACGTACGCTATGTTAGTTAGAATCTGACTCTGAAGAGTTTTCTGACACCGCGTAGCACACCGTTGTTCATAGAAGCATTTATGATTGATTATATACTGAAACTCTGGTCAGCAGGAAGAGCCCATATTTTTAGCACTAGGACAAGCTGCTGAGATCACCAACACTATGAGGAAGGCATCCCGATGGACCAATATTCGGAGAGTGGGGCCGGCTCCGGCTCGGCCCATCTGAAGCTAGGGCGCGAGGATTCTCCCTTCGGCCAATGCTACCTTACTTCAGAAAAGTCAAGCTCAATTGATCTGACGTCAGTAAGTTAAGCTTTGTATTGTCTCCTGGTTGCTTGAAGAAGATGTCTTAGTCAGAAAGAGTCTGATTCGAAGGAAACTGACCAGACGGAGAATAATCTCCTGGCCTATAATGGTCTCGCTGGATCTTTACTGCGATATCAAGACCCTTGGAACCTACGCACAGACCATAGGATACCAGCTTGAGGTGACAAGAGGCTGGAAGCAATCGGCCAAATCAGGAAGACAGGCTTCCATAGAAATAGCTTCCTCAGTTGACATTCTAGCATGGCACCACAGCTGTCGAAGACTCAGCGAGTGTTGGATTGGTGATGGCAGTTGGCAGTGCCCAGGTATCTTCATGCACCCCTGAATGCCTCCAATGGACACAGGGCAAAAACGCTTGGACCATGTAGCGGTGAGAGAGTTGTCGGTACTTGATTGGACGATAGGGCCCTCGCACTCAGTCAAGTGCTGGAGACCCAGCAGACCAAACTCGCAGCAACAGATTGGCGCTAATCCCATTGAAGGAGGGGAGAACCCCCTTCAACTGCAGGCCTGTCGCGCCACTGGTCGGCCTTGTTCATTCTGCCCCGCTTTGCCCACAACAAGAGACCCTCCAAACCTCTGAAAACCATCACCACGCCTTCCTCCCCCTAGCTCTTGCGAACCTCATCTCTGCGCTGCGCGCGTGAAAATATTCCCTTTCCCCATTCCAATTTGCGTCGCAGTATTCCTCAAGCTTCGTTGAGCTAAGATTCATCATGAAGGGCGAGGTAAGTAAACGCGCCTTCCTTCGTTGCCAACTCCTGGATCGTGGCTTTACGGGCCTGTTTCGCGTCGGGAACAACCCCTGAAATTTGGCCCAGCTACCTATGATCCAGCTATTCAGCTTGCCTCGCCTTACCTCGGTCTTAACCTCGAGTACTGACTTGGAATTTTCTCCAGATTCTTCACCTTCACCTTGGCCAGGCCGGTACGCAGCTGGGTAACTCTGCTTGGGAGCTGTACGTCGACCTTCGTCCCATACTGTTCTTATTCGATCCGATTGAAGAACCGATGGACTGACCGCCCACGCGCAGCTACCTCCTTGAGCACGGCCTCGGCCCCGATGGTCGTCCTGATCCCAATGCCAAGGACGTCGTCGACGGCGGATCTTACGAGACGTTCTTTACCGAGACTAGCAATGGCAAATACGTTCCCCGATCCCTCTTCGTCGACCTCGACCCCTCGCCCATCGACGAGATCCGAACTGGCGGTTACCGCCAGCTCTTCCACCCTGAACTGTTGATCAGCGGCAAGGAGGATGCTGCCAACAACTACGCCCGTGGCCACTACACCATCGGCAAAGAGATGGTTGACAATGTCATCGACCGTGTCCGCCGCGTCGCCGGTACGTCTCCACTTGCCGCCTGCACACCCGTCGGCCCGCGCCCAAACTGACGGAAACTCTACAGACAACTGCCATTCTCTCCAGGGTTTCCTGATCTTCCACTCCTTCGGTGGTGGTACCGGCTCTGGTTTCGGTGCCCTGCTTCTCGAGCGCCTGTCCACCGAGTACGGCAAGAAGTCGAAGCTCGAGTTCGCCGTCTACCCGGCCCCTCGTGTCTCGACTGCTGTTGTTGAGCCCTACAACGCTGTCCTGTCTACTCACAGCACCATCGAGAACTCGGACTGTACCTTCCTGGTTGATAACGAGGCTGTCTACGACATCTGCCGCCGCAACCTAGACATTCCTCGCCCCTCATACGACCACCTGAACCGCCTAATTGCCCAGGTTGTCAGCTCCATTACCTCGTCTCTCCGCTTCGATGGTGCCCTTAACGTCGATCTGAACGAGTTCCAGACCAACTTGGTTCCCTACCCCCGTATTCACTACCCCCTCATCAGCTACGCTCCCGTTATCTCGGCATCCAAGAGCTCCCACGAGAGCTTCAAGGTCCAGGAGCTTACCTTCCAGTGTACGTTGAGAGACATGTGAACGTATGGTTTCCAGATACTGACGAATCGCAGGCTTCGAGCCCAATAACCAGATGGTCGTCTGCGACCCCCGTAACGGAAAGTACATGGCCGTCGCTCTCCTGTACCGTGGCGACGTCGTTCCCCGCGACTGCAACGCTGCCATTGCTGCTCTCAAGGCCAAGGCCTCATTCAACCTCGTCGAGTGGTGCCCCACTGGTTTCAAGCTCGGCATCAACTACCAGAAGCCCATGGCCGTCCCCGCCGCCGCCGGCGACGGTGGTCTTGCCTCTGTCGACCGATCCGTCTCCATGCTTTCCAACACCACCGCCATCGCTGAAGCCTGGTCGAGATTGGACCACAAGTTCGATCTCATGTACAGCAAACGTGCCTTCGTCCACTGGTACGTTGGTGAGGGTATGGAGGAAGGCGAGTTCAGCGAGGCCCGTGAGGATCTTGCTGCCCTTGAGAAGGATTACGAGGAGGTTGCCGCCGACTCGTTCGAGGCCGATGAGGGTGACATCGAGTACTAAGTTGATATCTGATGTGCTGTTCCTCCGTTGTGCGGTATATCCGTTGCTGCGACGAACGATGGCATCGCTGATGGCCTTGGGCGAAATGAATGCATGAAAATGTTTGTTCTGGCGACCATTGGACTGTCGGTTTGGTAGATTTCTGTTCTTGTTCTCACCGAACGGATGTGGATGCGAGACACTGGATTACCCCCTAACTCCATGAATGGATATTTCGGAGTCAAGCTCAAGTTGATAATTGATGAGACCAACACTTTTTTTCTTCACACGAGTACATACACGTGGTTTTTCGGTCCCCCAACCCTCCAGAACTGTGGACCTTTCCCTTAGTCAATTGTAACTGATTTAATAACCTGAAAACTACACCAAAGTGGTAACACTGAGGATCAGGCGATCCAGTGAACAATATTTTGAATTGTCTTCATTTTGGACGCCTTGCCGTGCCTCCTGTTTTTGACTTGAACCGTAGTACCCATATTATAACAGCCATACTGCTTTCTCGCACTAACGTATTATTATGCTGCCTTTTCATGAAGACTTCTCCTTCTTTCTCCACTCCTGTGCTCTCCTGGCGCCGCGACCCGTAGGCTTCGTCTTGTTCACACCACCCTTGACCTTGCTCCTCTTGCCGAACTTGAGGTCCTTGGGCCTGCCATCCTTCGCACTGGCCCGACGACCCTCGAAAATGAAATTTTCAGGACCCTTGATGTCATCCTTGGGAACGGCACCAGAGCCAGAGCCATTGGCATGACGGGGCTTTCTGTCGCCGCCCTTGAACTCGCGGAAGGCGCCGGAGCGTCCCAGAAGGCGACTTGCGCGGCCAGCCATGGACTGTTGCTCGGGCGTGACCTTGGCCTTGTACTTGGTGCTGCCAGATGCGCCAGGGGCAGCCTGGCCTCTGGCTTTGGTGGAGCGCTCCATGGCGAGAGCCGTCTTGTGAGGAGCCTTGGCGCGAGTTACGCGAAGGATGCGAGGAAGCATGGGAGGGTATTTCTTGCCGTCCAGAAGAAGGGCAGCTTCGACGTGGTTCGTATCCTGTGGTCGTCAGTATCCTGTAACAAAGCTTTAGGGGTGGGATCCTCCTCACGTAGAACTGAACGTAAGCAAATCCCTTGCCTACTCTCGTCTTGGGATCGCGAATGACACGCACGTTCTCGACCTTGCCAGCATGCTTGCCAAATACCCTCCAAAGACCCTCTTCGACGTCTGCAGGCACCTTGAACCTCTTCTTCTGCACCGCCTCGCCGCCCTCTCCCGCCGTGACAATGGTCTCGTCATCCACAAAACCCAGGTTACCCACGAAAACGCAGCGTCGATGATCCGTTGGGCCGGGATGAGCCACGCTGTCGACGCGCAGGTGGCGGTCGAGCACGACGGTGCCGTTGAGCTCTGCGACAACCTTGCGCGCCGCCGCAGGAGTCGAGAAGACGACGTAGGCGTTGGCGGACTTTGTCGTCTCCTGCATGACAGACTTGGTGATGTAGGCTGCGCGCTTGGGAAGAGCACCGCCGGAGAAGGCGATGGAGCGGAAACGAATGGAATCAACCTTTTGAGGGGGCGTGGCGTTCTTCTCGAGGACGCTGGTGAGGTGTGCTTCGAGTGTGCGCCTTGCGGCCTTCTTGGAGACTGCCTCGGAGGCGACGTTAGAGAGGAAGACAGTCCGGTTCGCCTTTTCGATCTCGTTGTTTTTGTCCTTGTCTTTGCTCTCGGCTGCGAGAGACTCGTGAACTGGGGCCTCGTCATCGTCTTCCTCCTCGTCTGCGGCTTCCTTGTCCTCTTCAGATGCTTCTGAGGATTCTTCCTCCCTGTCCGCCTTCCTGCTGCGCTTCTCGGCGGCCCGCTCCTTCTCCTCTTCCTCTGCAAGTTTGCTCAGGTATTTGCCCTCAATATCGTCCCTTTCCCTCTTGCGCTTGCGCTCCTTCTTCGGCTTCGCGGTGGGTTCTGGGGCGTCATCTTCTTCAGCGGAAGACTCCGCATTATCAGACTCATCCTCGGCTTCTTCGTCATCGTCATCATCGCTTCCATCGGCGGAATCTAGATCTGAAAGCTCCTCATCATCCTCTTCATCAGCGTCGGGCAGCTCCTCGTCTGAGTCGGCAGCCTGAGGCTTCGCCTTCGGAGGAGGTGCTTCCGAGTATCTTGTCCTTGGCGGTGGAGCAACGGGACCAGCCTTGAGTTCTGTTAGAATTTCGCAAGCCAAATTGGTCTAGGAATCAAGTATGCGAAGGACTTACACTGGATGCGAAGAGTGCATCGAGGGTGGGGTCAATGGCCTTGGAAGAAGCCGTCAATTTCGAGTTACTGTGAAATACTTCAGCCTTTGAATAGTGTGTGTTGGTAAAGACGCTTCACAAACCCCCTTGCCATTCTTGCGACAATTCCTTTGCTGTGTAACTTCCCGATGTCTTTTTCTGCAATTGGCCTGCTGGAGATGCATCAACCCCCCAAAGTCTCGACCGCAGTAGGGAAAAAAAAAATCAAGCTCCTGTATCGCTAGCCAGCGCCGATAAGAGATTTTCGGCGGTTCGGAGGCTGATAAGGACCGGATCAACCATCGATTGGTGCGAAACGTCAGCTGGCCGCTATTTGCCGGGAACGAGTGCCCCGTGCCCACTGTTGTGCCATTGCTCACCGCTTTCGCTGTCAGGGCGAGAACTGGTTCTGCCGACCGATCCTGGTTCCGCACTAGGAAGACGGCAAAGGCACCCAGAGAGGGAGCAGGTGAGCGCATCTCTCATGGAGAGGCAAGTCACTAACGCTTCTCTTCCCATCTCCGAAAACCCACCACAACACCACCTTTCCGCGCTCGCCCACGTCTGTTTTCGGGCCCAGGCAATTCCACGCTTTCATGCTGTTCTCTGCCAGCTTTTATTTACTCGGCGATTTTGGCAAATACCCTCTTTACCTCCCACAAAACCCAGCCCGCCTCCCCAACCTGCTGCTGGCTGTCCCTCCGCGCCCCGTCCTCGTTCCCACGAAAACTCGTCTGGCCGAATTGCACACCTACACGAGCCACCCTGCCTCCAAACCACCCGATTTGATATCGCACAGCTCGTTATCAACGCTTCGTCTCAATGGCAGCTACGGCGTCAGCGCCGCCTGCCCTCTCTCCGGGCCAGGCGACGCTCGATCACGACGATAGCAACATCTCCAGCCCTCTGAGCGAGGTCGACGACAAGGACGGCGGGGTCCCTCCCGTTGGCATGCAGCTTGACCGTCCACCGTCAAATCACGACGAATCGGTCGACTCTGACAGTCTGTCCGAGGCGAACGATACTGAGGCGGAGACTGAGCGCCTTTTCGACACCCCGCAGGCACAGCGTCACAAGGACGTGGTCGTTAATCAGTTCAACGACGGCCAAGTCTTCGAACGCACCCCGAGCAAGCTTCAGAAGACGTTTGCTGTCAACGGCGCTGACGATGGCGACGATGAAAGTCTTTCCGACCGCGACGACGTGTCGATGACCTCCAGCCATGCTGAAGAAGCGTCGCCCAGCAAGCCTAAGAAGTCTACGGAGCTCCCCTCCGCCGAGGAAACCTCCGAGAGTCTCGATAGCAAAAAACGCAAGCGTTCCCCGGTCGCGGAGTCCTCTGAGCCAGGTCAGCCCTCCAGGAAGCGCACCGGCTCCGTCGTACCCCATGAGCAGGAGCAACACAAGGATGACGTGGAAATGCGCGACGATGAAGTCCCGTCCATAAATTCCCACAGCGCCGATCACTCTGCGACCGACGACAATGCGCCAGAGCTTCCAACTAACAAGCATGGCTCGTCGCGCGACGCTCACAGCCCGATCAAGGACCCGCAAATAACGAAGAAGATTACTCGCAATGGCAGCAGGCGCAAGGTCAATGCTGCCGAAGCTCACGAGCACGACGGCCAAGACGACACCCGTGATGACGGCCGCGGTGACGAGGAGGCTGGGGTTCAGGACTACGATCATGCTGAACACGAGGTGGACGATGATGCGGAAGCGACGCATGACGAAGAGCGTAAGCGGCTACAACTTCAATCTGGCAAACCCAAGCTGACAAGCGATGCAGTGGAGAAGAAGCGTGCAGCTGTCGAGGAGTGGACTGAACTGGAAGAGAAGTTTGTGCTGTTCCGTGAGCGGCAAGTCTCATCCTTTTCAATTTGTACCCAAACACGCGCCCTGACTGATTTGCTACAGATTGTACAAAGATCGATTAGAGCGCCTCGAACAAGAAGAGCACTCTTTGCAAGCCGAATCGCCTTCGCATCCCGAGTACCTCAATATGAAGCAATGCTTGGACGAGAGACTTGAAAAGAAGCTCCGGCATATCAACAAAGAGTACGAGCTGTCGGTTGAGGCGCTTGAGCGACTGGCAGTCGCTCGTCGCGCCCAGATCTGGAATCAGTTCTATCAAGGCGTCCGGGAACAGCGCTCAAAGATGCTCGAGGACTTGAACAAGGAATGGTTCGAGACGCAATACGCCAGGCGGAGCGCGCACAGCGTTCCAGACTATGGTCTTATGTTCCCTACAAATCCTGTGCAACGAACGAGGAATGCTGTCGCGTACAACTCAGAGGTCTCGTTCCTGGCAGGCCTTGCCAAGCACGAAGGGTTCCCCGCCGTTCCCTCTATGCGAGGGGCCAACGCGTCGGAAGTTGAAGATGATTTGGAGGCCATGAAGGTAAGCCGATGAACTTGCCCCCTCCGTGGGGCTTCCCATTGACCGCCTCCTAGCGCAATTCGAAGCCTCGCCAGCGATCAATCATGCAACACGAAGATTATCAGGCGGCAATCGGGGGAAGTCTAGGGCCCGCTGCTGAGCAGTTCCTGAAAGAAACCCCCTGGGCAAACCCGAACCACATTGCACACAAGATCAGCACAGGTCCCGCGGCATCTTCGCCTCATGCAAACAGCCCGTCGCACGGCAAGCCGACTGCAGCTGGCCCGTCACATCCGCCGCCAGCGATGTCTAACGGCCATCACGCCGCGCAGATGTCGCCGCATACGAGCCTTTTCCCCTCAGCATCTCCTGAAATGGTCCGGACAGCGAACGTCCTCACGCAAAGCGCTCAGATGAAGCGCGTGGGAAGCCGGGCAGCGAAAGCCGCAAAGGAAACGGCGCCTAAACAAGAACCAGTTTCGGCGATGGCAAGTTAGAGTGGCATCGCCGGGTGACTGACGGCGTTTTCGAGGCTTACTGTACTGTTATGATACCCCACGTCGGCTTGGGCAGAACCGCCCTCATATTTTTATGTTCCTCAGTTATGCTGGCGCCACGCAAGAAAGCGCTGGCTTTTCACTCTCAGGACCGCATAGAATTGCGGGCACACTCAGTTTACCAAAACATAGGAGGCTTGGATTTGGTTGGGGCGCCTCATGTTGCATCGGGACGGACGTTTTTCTTTGATCTGTACCTTGACGAGACACGTACAGAATCGCTGATTGAGGATTTGGGATTTTACATTGTTGTATCCGGCGTAGGAAGCGAGTTGTGCCTCGCGCATATATATTACACAACGCAAATGCTCATTCGCCCACACGACGTACACGACTTGATCACAAGAAGCCTTTTGCATTATTTCATCTCAATTCGTTCCACTCTCCACTTAGTTGGACTTTGCAGGTGCTCTCGGGGTTTCAGGGACCTTGACGTCTTCGAATTCGTCCTGTCCGACGGCTTTCAGGGTGTACCAGTCTAGAGGCAGGTTTCCGTCAGCAATCATGCAACTACAGCTTGTCGGCGTGATGCCGGGCTGCCACCTACACACTGCGCCGGCGAAGCACCACAGGCCGGCACCGACGGCCAGGTTTTTGACGAGGTATGGCTTGCGGGCTCGGATCAGAGCCGGGCCCTGTCGCAGATTGCGATCGTAGTAGGAAGACTTCTGGGGGCTATTCTGCTCGTCAGACCACTCGTCCGGGGAAAACGGGATTTCGACTGCATTACATTGCCATGGTGACTATATATATGCTTGCTTCTAGACAACGAACGGTGTATCGTAGGAGGAGTAGCTCGCGGATGTGTTGAGGACGGTCGTCGTCGCAGCTGCCCCGGGGCGATCGTGGATGCGCCGTGATGGAGTTTCGAAGTCGCCTGTCGCAAAGGGTCCGAATAATCTCGAGGACATTCACGGGCCAAACATTCCCTCGCTCCTGATTAGTACCGATAAGCCGGGAGAAGATCGGCTGAATTGATTGTGACGTAGACGAGTGCCGATAAGCTCCAGCAGGGGGTCCATGCGAGCAGGGCAGTTTGTTTTCTGGCCGATGCAAGAGCCGTCCGTCAGTCAGGTCTCTCGCTGCCTTTGCATGGGAGACCTCCCTTGCTCCTTTTCCCTTGCACAGCTACTCTTTAAAGTAAGGAAAGCTGCGACGGCAGACTCAAATCTCCAAGCCAATTGCGTTACAAAACCGACCAAGCTTCCAGTCATTTCATCATCGTCCACGGAGCCAGCGCCTTTTTTTCTTTTTCATCGCTATCCATCCAATCTGTCCATCGCCCGAGCTTTTTTTTAGAAGACGCACAGGCTACCTCCTTTCGATAGCAAAAACACAGAAGAACCTGAGCTGCCCACACTGCGCCTCTAAGCAGCGAGTGAACTAACCGAAGACGGCAAGTACTGTCGACGAGCCCCGCCATAACCCGCGTCGCCTGTCACGCAGCCTTTCCGACGTCGCCAGGTGCTGTCGCCGATACCTGCTAAAGAAACAATTCAACCTTGCTGGAGCAGAGCCCCAAAAACCGGGTGTCTGCATCGCATTTCTACCGCCTTGGAACCGCCTAGTCATCTATCTCAATCCATCAACCTTTCCAGGTGGATTTGACAGAGTTAGATCTTTTGCGATCCTGTGTTTATTTTCGACGCGTTGGAGGATGGTGGCCAGGAAAAGCTTGAGCTCTCCGTATTTCGACAAGTCGCGACAAGCTCCTACACTTGTGATCCCGAACCCTTCGGTCCTGTCAACCATCACCGCAACAACATACGATCGCGCCTCGACTTCCTGAACCCATACACAAAGCATATCGAATTGTAGTCTATCGATCTCCCCGCAAAGATGGCGTCCGCCTCCGAGCAGGGTTCTGTGAGCGACCAGATCCGCCAGCTCAACGACGCCCGTAAGCTCGTCCTCGGCGACGTCAAATACTACCCCAACGTCGTCCAGAGCATCCTCCCAATCGTCGGACCTACTGCGCGCGTCGAACTGCGTAGATGGGGCGCCGACTTCCTGGCCGAGGCCTTTTCGACACCTGCCCTGCCCGGCGGCGAGAAGGAGACGATGCAGCTCTTCGTGCTGGACACGCTACAGACTATGGTCGAGAACCCGAAGGAAGACGCGCACGTTCTGCGGAGTGCCATACAAACTGCTGCTAGCATCTACCCATACGCGATGAGATGGATGTGCGTGCGATCTTGAAATGAACCCTGCTGGTATGGCATGGTGGGCGCGGAGGCTGACTTTTCTCCGTAGTATTACCAACTCGTACGACACCGTCACCTGGGAGCGAATGGTTGCGGTCAAGAAGAGAATTCTCAGGATATGGGATGATGCTGAGCCCACCGTGCGAATATGCTGCATCAAATTTGCGCAGCGAGTTGTTTTGGCGCAATCGGCAGCCAACCCACAGGAACCCAGAGTAGGCTCGGCCCGATGCAGCAAATGTCGACGATACTGATAAACTTCCCAGCGTGGTGACTCTCTCGACATATCTCTAGACAAGATCCCGCCAAACCACTCAATCCTCGACCCTAGAACGCTCGATGCGGAAGGAGCTGGCTTGTTGGACAGAATGCTGAGCGTGTTGCAGGAGAACAGCAGGTAAGGATCGGCCTGGAGGAATAGATTCGGGCAAAGCTAACCACAGCGGCATGGTGATAGTGATGTGCTCATTGTTGATGCTACCCTCAATTGTCTGTCTGTCTTGATCCGCACTCGGCCTGGCACAGCCAACAGGATCTTGAATGCCGTGCTCAACTTCAACCCACTGAAGCTCGCAAACTCGCCCATGACCCCCAAAACCCGCGTAATGGTCAAGTCCATGGAGAAGACCACTCGTATGCTCTTGATCCATTTGTCCAAACGGTATTTTATGCTGCCTGTCACCAGTCTGTGCCGTCGTTAACATCGAATCGCAGCGATCCCCACAATCCCATGGGCCCACGCATCCAGCAGCATGTTGAGAGAATGATGCGCATGCGCAACGAGATATTTGATGAGGCCGGTCGCAAGCGGGCTTACGAGGCCCAGCATCACGACGGCATGGACGCCAAACGCCAGAGAATGGTGCCTCAGATCGCAACAACACCACAAATACATATCACACCATTACCGCCAGGTTCCCATAGCTTGGGCGATGTCTTCACACTTACCGGCAGCGAGGGCCTGAAGGCTTTCGACGTGGCAACGTTACCGACTGCCATGGCTGCCAAGATCAGCATCACAACGCTCATCCGCACAGATCCACAGCTACTAACCAAAGCTATTGAGGTATGTCTATCATTCACGCGTGACTATTCTCCCTTTAACTCTCTCAGGGTATTCGAGGACGACTGAACGCGTTGGCTGCCCAACCGCCACCAGTCATCAACCCCGAAACTGCTCCATTAGGCGTTGATGAGGACGATGACGACTATGAACCGGACTTCTTCGCTGCTGAGGACAACGAGCAAATTCTGAACAAGCTGGACAGTGATAGCGTGAACAAGCTAGATGACGGAGACCTTGGCCTGAGGTCCTTCAAGTTGCCCCCGCCACCAGCGCTCACACCGGAAATGGCGCTGAGCGCGGGTCAAGGTTCGGTGATGTCCTTATTCCAGTTCGTGAAGACGTTGGAGGACCCCGCCAAGAAGTCCAAATCTGGTATAAACCGATTAGCAGCCAGTAGCAATGATCGTGAATCCTGGATCGCCATCATCACGCGCCTAGCCAGCAGGTCATCGGCCGGCCTCGAAGAGGTTGACGTGAAGGACGAGGGTAGCAGCTCCGCAGCGCGGCTGTCTCTCGGCAACAGTATTAGAGACTCTCTCTACACATACGTCCTCGAGGACTTCCGTCGGCGAATCGATGTAGCAATCACTTGGTTGACGGAAGAGTGGTACAACGACCAGCTGCAGAAGAATCAGGAGGGCGACCAGCCGATGCACTACGAGAAGTGGGCGCTGAAGCTGATTGACGGTTTCTCGCAATACCTCAATGCGCAGGACAAGGTGCTCACGCGGTTCCTGGGCGAGATTCCCGAGCTCAGCCCGGCCATCTTGGCGCGCGTCAAGTCCATGTGTCGAGATCCGTTGGTCGTGCCGCTGGCGTTGACGAGTCTACTGTACCTTGTCATGATGCGTCCGCCGGTCAAGGAGCTTGCTTTGGACACGGTCCAGGATATCTGGACAGAGTGTAAGATATAGCAGAACCCTTCGTGCTGTTGACTGCATACTGATCATTGATTAATAGTCGAGGACGCACGACCGTTGGCGGCGAAGTACCTGGTCAAGTTCCGACCGGCCTTCCTGGAGGCGGCCAAGGCCAAGGTCGACGCGGAGAACAACAACGCTGCCGCGCCAACTAACAACACCGCGATTGCGACATGAGGAAGACCGCTTGTATGCGGCCGCGGAGCCACGCGACCAAATGGGATGATTTCACAACACACGACCACAACATAGGAAGCATAGCTGTGGAGGATTGACGGGACCGAGATGACGCTGGGCTTCAGTTATACCCTGAGTAAAAGCAAATAGTCTTTGAAGCCTCGAAGAGGACGCACAACGGCCGGGAAAAAGATTCAGCATGGCATAGGCTATGGCGTTTTGAATGGCTTTTGAAACCAGGGAAGTGTGTATTGATAACTTGCATACAAATGTATACAGTTGGGCTTGAGGGACGGAAAAGAGAGAGAAAGGTCCGAAAAGCGAAGCTACTGAAATGAACCTTTGGGACTACGTGCCAACATGCCATCCAGCGCAAGTCTGCTCCTGCGCTTCTTCGTTGACACTCACAGTCGTAAATGCGAATACTCCGGAGTTTAGAGCGAGAAACGGCCGGAAGGTGGCGCCTAAAGACGAACTGGCCCCACGCGGCCGAGCATGTGCGCGGACGGCTTGGATATGGGTGACGGGCTCTGGAGTTGGTCTGGCCCCTTCTGTCGTCTGGACTAAGCAACGATAGGCCGGCCGACGCAAAAAAAACTGAGGAACGGGCGGTCCGTCGGACGATCTCCCGTTGGGACCGTGGCTGGTCCGGATTGGATGAGTGGCCTTGAACTTATCCAAGGCTGGAAAGAGAGGTTTGTGCTTCTGCAAAGGAGCTCTTTGATGAAGTCTCGTCCCAGTTACAAATGTGGAAAGTAGAGCTGATGCGCAATGTGGTTCCCGTTTTTAGATACTGTTATTAGAGTCTGTTAAGTGCGCAGCAGCAGAGCGAGTGATAATGCTGGAGTCCTAATAAGGTGATATTGTTATTGTTATTCTTCTTTTAAAAAAAAGAAAAGAGGTTGTCAACACACTTTCAGCCGAGAGGCGCCATGCATGCTAATTCCATTTATATCCCGAGAACCTTGGTCTCGCGTATTGAGTTGAGTTTCAACAAGCATCCGAATGGCTTTCCGGCTTCGGAAAGGCTTAGCCTGATTTGAGCTTGAGCTGGATTTCCAGCACACATTGAGGCCCTGGATCGTAATCACAATTCGGTCATGCCTATTGTTGACGAACCGAGGGCTTTTTTCAGTGGCAATGGATTGAAGAAAGCATGCAGATAGGGCAGAGCATAACTCAGCTGCCCTGCATTTTGACGATGACTGGGATTTGACGTTCACACTGCCGAGACAGGCAATGCCTACCGAGGAACGTCGTTGGAGGCGGGCCGAGAATCAGAGGAACATGCCAGGGAGGGATTAGGTCGAGGATGTTGGATCTGCGCTGAGGTAGTTCGGTAATTGAATCGGGGGATGGGAGGGAAAGGAAGATGGCTAAGTGGCTCAATTTTCTTTTTGGAATGCATCGAACCCTTTTGCGTGGTGTCTGCGTGACGGGAAGGAAGTTGGGTTCGTTAGGACTTAGATTGGATTGGGTGAATTGGGATTAGTCAGAGACGTTAACATCAGGAAGTCTTTCGATGCCGCCAGAGTCGTGATCGGTGCCATGTCAGACGAGATTTGCCTGGTCAGGCAAATAGGCCATTGTAATGATTGTTCAGCAAAGACAACGCACAGCACGTACTGCTTCCTAAAGAAATCGGCGTCTTGGAGCGGCCGAATTGCGGACTAAGCGACGTCCCGGATCTATAGTGGGTACAACCCCCGTTCCCGAAGCCCCTGCCGTCTTTTCTGGACTCCGGCCCCGGGAGTGCGACACATTACTGACGATACGATGGTCGCCTGTTGGCGATTCGAGCTAAAAGTGGCGAGAATATAAGCTGAGGATCGTAGCAGGGTCGTGGTGAGTATATGGCCATGATGATCCAGCTTCACTTTGTCTCGTCGGAGTACTCGTCAACAGTGAGGAAGACCGACGGCGTCATTTTTCTTGAAGCATTTCTACGAGGAATTGTAAGACTTCACCACCAAGTTCAAGTTTCCCGGGTCTTCTCGAAAGAGAAAAAGAATACTACAGCCTCGAGTTCAGCAACAACCTACCTCCGGGAACCGAAACGGTATACCAACTCGATAAGCACCAGAGACAGCCCAGGCCTCCGTCCCAGCCCAAACGGCCCGTACCCAAATGGCTTCCAGAGGAGGAGAGAAAAGGGAAATGGATTGCAGCTTATCTGGACAAAGTAAGAGAGATACTTTTCAGACACCGGTGAGCGGTGAGCTAACATGTCTGTTCTCAGCTTCTAGCTCGACCCAGAGACTGGGTGCGACCAATCATCAAGACGGCAAACTTCTTCGCTGGCAACACCTTTGCCGTGGCGATTGGGTACTGTTCCACGTTCGTCATGCTAAGGCAGCCTCCCGGAGGTGCTGCCGCCATCCACTTCGGAGCCAGAGCTTTCAAGCACCCCCACAGAGGATTCTACAAGACGGCGGACCAACGTCCGGACTGGATGTGGTATGGCAGCGCGTCGGAGGAGACAGGGCGGGGGATCGAGGCCATGAACAGGCTCCACAGCAGGATCTGGAGGAACACTCCCGGGGCCTTCAGCGACCCTCCCGAGGGCCACATGTCCGTCATCGGGTTGGCTGTTTTCGAGACGTATCTGAAGAAGCTCGTGGGAGCAAGGAACCAGAATCCGTATCCGCACGTCGCGGCGGCTTGGCCTGCTTGGGCAGAACGGGTCCTGGCGCAGTTTCGGACGGAGCTGGCGGACGGGAGCCGCAACTTCGGGGTCAACTTCCCCCGGACGTGGGGACGAGCTGAAAGGGTTTTATCGCTGGTTCCAGGAACTGCCTTTTGACCGGTGGAGGAACGAGGAGGATAGGGTCACGCGATTGCCGAGGTTTTTGTGAGCGAGTTCAGTAGGCCATAGTTTCCCAAGTAAGTCAGGCTGAAGCTTAGATCCGACTGCTACACACAAGAGTCTTGTGAGTTTTCTCACTGAGACGTCGAATGTAGGCATCTGCACTGGCTTGGCCGCCAGATGCTCCTGACAGTCCTCCGCCCCTAAGTGCGCGAACAGCCACAGATTGGCCATCCGAACCCTTTCATTGAACGCTTGATCAAGCTTGAGCTCAAGATCCAGTTTGACTTGATGGATGTTCTGCCAGACCCTGTGAACCAGCGGTCTTTGAGGAGTACAAGGCCGTCAGGGGGTGGGGTTGGGGCAAAATCGACGGCGATGTTACTCGGAAATGGGAGAGAAAGGGCCGCATTACTAGTCTCTGTCTGATGGTTTTCTGGTATAGAGGCGCTTGAGATTGTGTTCAATGCTCTAAGCTAAAAAAAAAAAAAAGATGTGTTGGCTAATGAAACCTAATATTTCTAGGAGTTGCTTTGACTGCTTCCCATTGCTGAGTATCTCAAATGCTTCTCCTTGCCTAGCGCCAGGCAACACCTCCTGAGCTAAGACACAAGGCAAAATTGATGGGGGCAGGGGTCAAGCAAAAGCATGGCATTTTCCCTCTCTCAGAACCAGCCAAAGTGACGATTGACGAGTGACGAGTGATGCAGCAGGTTGCTGGGGAACAGGGTGATCTCCTCCACTGCTTTAAGTGGGTTGCCGACGTCGCCTGTAACCAGTCAAATTGGCCCCGGGGCGCCCCAGTCTGCTGCGGCAGCCCGGGAAGGAGGTGCACGCTATGCGCGTGGTCTGCGTTGATTTGTCTTTCCAGCGCGCCGGGAGTGTGTGTCCTGGCGGCCAGTACGGTGTTATGCTGCTGCTGCTGCTTGTATCTGTGCAGTACCTCCGACTGTTGTTCCTCGACGCCGTGTTGTTTGTGTTTTTGAATAGGAAACAAGCGAGAAGACAAAAAAGCAGTTCAATCTCGGACGCGGCATCCACACAACAAGAAGGATCCCGTGGGTACCCTTCAGAAGGGGGAAAAAAAAAACCGGATAAAGCCTGCATCGTCTCACCTAACAAGGACAGACGTGCGACCGCTGCAACGAGAGCTGGAACGCATTTTCGGCCATTTCCATTTCTCTGACCTTCGCTATACCGGCCATCTTCAACACCAATTTATCTGGGTTTCCCCCTTCTTGCTCGACCCTCCTTTCCCACCTGCTGTCAGAAGAATATGACCTGACCTGACCTGACCGATCGATCTTGACTGATGTAGCTTACGGCACCGAGCTCACTCCTAACAGACGCTCTCACTCACTACCGCGCCCTCTGCTCACCAGCCATTCTTTTTTGGCCGCCTTGCATTTCCCCGACAGGACCGAGACATCTATCCCGTTACTTGCATCGCATTGCTATTGCGCTGCATTGTTCTGGGGGAACTTCATCGAATTCCCCCGGACATCCGCTACTCCCCAAAGCAAAACGTGGAAAAGGTTCATCCCATTCATTCCAATCCTCAAACATCCTCACCCAGAGATTCCCACCGCAGCCACCCGCCGAACGCCGCGAGATCAGACGCACCCGCTCAGCGCTCCGCGCCGTTTTCGACCACGGGCTAATACCTAAGCAATACCTCAACGTAAAGACGAACACACGCGCCCCCCATCTTTTTCCCCCAATTAACTTCCATCGCTGCAACCACTGGTTCATTCACTACCACCACCACCACATACCACGCACCACAAACTCCCACTACCGCCGACGAACTACCTCGATTTCGACCGGCCTAAGGTACCCAGACTAGAAAACCTTAACCAGACGGGCCATGATCGAGAGACATGCGTAGTCGACTCCAAAAACCACAGAAGCAACAGCAACAACGCCTCCCCTCTGATCCTCCCCAAGTCCCTGGATTCGCTCAGCAGGAATTCATTTCTGGTAAGGGTCCCCGTGCTTCCCGCTTCCTGCTTGAAACCACGCCCCAATCCACCGCCCGCCTACTCCCTAAGCCCTCTTGATCGATGACCATTTCCATGGTGTTCCTGCTCCACCACTTCCAACGGCGCTAAGGGTGCGCTGATCTCGTGGGGGATTTTCTCCTTCTTGGCTGACATTTGCCCTCCTTGGCAGATCTCCGCGCCTAATCCACGACCGCATCCTCGCCGACGACGAAGAATAACGACGAGTAGTTACCAATCTAACCATAGCCTCCCACCGTATACTGGAAGCGCCCCTCGTAATAGCGTGAGCACTCACTTTGACGGAAACACCGGGATCCAGTCGACGAGCAGCCCCTCCTCCTCTCCTCGAGGCAACCAGAAGATGGTCCAGACCATCCGCACAGTACCCTCCCTCGAAGCCGCGAGCGACACGAGCTCCGATACCCACTCCCGAAACTCTGCCTTTTCCAGCTCCGTCAACAGCAACGCGAGCGCCGTCAGCATGTCGTCAAATCACCAAGACAGGGCGTCACCGAACGCCAGGCTAAAACACACCAACGGCGACGTGTCACAAAAGGCCAGAGATGAATCTCCCCCGATCGACGACGAGACCGTCGCAGCGGCCGCCGACGGGCAGGGCGCGGGATGGGACTCGACGATCGGCAAAGCTGGTCTGGGCAAGACGGGGCGCGTCATCAACAAGCTCGTCAGCGATAACGAGGCCCTCAAACGCGACATCCAGATCGAGCGGCTACGCGCGGAAGAGGCGAAACAGGCCGCCAAGCTCGTCGAGGACAAGATGGAGCGCCTCATCAGCGACTACGAATCCCGCCTGCTCGAGGCGAGCGTGACTAAGACCCTCCTGAGCCGCAAGGAACGCCAGGTCGAGACCCTGCAAGGGAACGTCGAGCTCGAGAAGAAGCGCACCGCGGACGCCCAGGACAAGGAACGCGTGTGGCGGGAGGAGATGGAGAAGATGCGCCAGAGCACGACGAAGCAGGTCGAGGATGCCAACGCGCACGCCGCGCTCATGGAGGGACGCTACAACGCCATCAGCTCGCACTGGAAAGACCAGGGCGATCAAGTAAAACGTGCCCACCTGAAGCTCCGCGCCGAAATCGCCGGGTTGGTCGAGGAAAGGAGACGAGACGACGACAAGATCACCTCCCTGAGAGATCTGTGTGACCAGCAAGACAGTAACATTAAGGAGTTGCAACGGCAGAAAGAGGACATGGAGAAGAAGTTTGTGGATTACAAGACGGAACAAGAGGAGGCGCTGAAGAGTATCAAGACGAGCGCCGCGGCGAGGGAGGCGGAGCAGGAGCGTCTTCTCGAAGAGACGAGGTCGGCTCTGGGGAGGCTGAAGTGGGCGCTTAGCGTCAAGGAGAACGTGAAGGATTTGCTGCAATAATCTCGGCCTACAGAGTCCCGGGGCTCGAACTTACTGAGGTGCGACTCCCCGTGGACGCCGCTCTATCCGGCGATATCGACAGGAGTCGTGCTCTCCTACGCTCGCCGTCACCGCAATCATACCCAAATTTATCAGTACCTGGGCAAACACGAGAAATGTTTAAAGCACACGAAACGTGCATACCGACCCACTCCGGCCAAAAACCGAAAACGGCTACGGATCAATTTTCTGTTTCAGTCCCTTCTTTCCTTTTTACGGGTTTTCTCTTGTCGGCCGACGACAAATCCCAAGAAAACTACCGCCCTCCCTGCAGAAGCATCGCGAAATAGAGCAACCGGCGGATAAACGGACGAGGTTTTCTTTTCTATTTCCTGGATACAAGACGGGACTTGGGTACTTGCATTTCCTTGT
The DNA here is from genome assembly GCA_036785755.1 of Colletotrichum ledebouriae. Classification (NCBI taxonomy): domain Eukaryota; kingdom Fungi; phylum Ascomycota; class Sordariomycetes; order Glomerellales; family Glomerellaceae; genus Colletotrichum; species Colletotrichum ledebouriae. The sequence continues at coordinate 23,089 of JAVHLU010000136.1, forward strand.
GTTCCATCCATTACAGAGGGCGATAGGCTAAGCATCGGAGACTGCTATTACAAACTACCATCGAGGAAATTACGGGCAGGGGGCTCTCAGTACATTCGTCTGAAGTGAATGGGCTTCTCCCCATATACTTGTTGGTTGCTACAAACGGCATCGTCATCAAGAAAAAGATATTAAGGACCGGAGTTGTGGCGTTGAAGGGGTTAGTTTCATGCAGGAAATCACGGGGAGTGGTATTTTCTTTTCACCAGCCTTTTTGACGTCTGCCTGTTTTTCACTACTCGTATGGGACACTTGTGACTTGAGTAAGGTATCCAGTGTCTCTGGCGGGTAAAGTGGACTTGAGGTTGTTTTCTAAATTGTCTACAGCCGGCTGTGTGCGTCTAGAGGCGATGGGGGCGTATGCCAGACACGGCAATCGAGAAACCAATCAACTCAAAAACAAAATCATGCGTGCATTGAGGACTCGTGATGAGTTGTGTCGTTGCTGCAGACTCGGGGATACGAGAAGAGGACGACCGGTTTGTGAGGTGAGTTGGGTTGCGGCAACTCCGCAACTTCGTGATTTCGTGATGAGCCATCGGGGTCTTGGTTTTGCATCTACGACAGCGTCTCGTCATTGCAAATGTCCTCTTCTTACAAGAGCCACGTGCAGCCGCTCATTCTCTTGCATCTACAACCACGCGTACGGCAGTTGGGGTCTCTCTCGCCGGGTAGTTGGCGTCTTGCTTGAGGACGCGCTAAGAACTGTGACTATCACAGTTCAGGCTAGGAGAGTTGCAGATCAGCCGGCTTTGATGCTCCATTACATCACGGTCTTATTTGGGAGTTATCTGGTGATGGGTCACTTGCGGAGGGCGACGATGAGAACTTGTGGTGCGATTCGGTGATTGGTTTGTATAATGTATTCGCCTGGATCTCTTCTAGGTTGACTCGATGACATGGTAGTAATGACCACTTTGTGGAACAACCGGCATAGGAGCTGGGGGATCCTCCTCGTTGGACTCGATCTCTACTGCTAAGCGTGCGGATTAAATATAGCTAAGCGCAGCAGTTGTTTGGAACAAATGTGACGGATGTCAATCTTGGGGTGTTCAGACAGCTATAGCTCGGCGCCTTAAATGACGTATCTTTCGACAAGACGGGATCTGAGTCGGGGTGTGATTGTTCGAATACGGCTCGAGGGCAAGTCCGGCGTTGTTTTGGATGCCTCTTCCTATAGGCCTTGACTCAGTGTGTAGGGTGAGAAATAGGACACGCACTCCCAAGTTCGAGGGACTTTCTTGCAAAAGCTCTGGGGCAAAAGACGTAGTGTCTCATTCAACGCGGACGTCCTTCTAGATTCTTGGACTTTTCCAAGTATTCCGAGTTGCGTACTCGGCGGTCTCGCGCATCGACCGCTTTTCACTGTCCATTACCGGTACACCAAGTCTTTAATTTCTCATACTATTAATTTCATCGCCAATGATTTGATTAACGAGCAAGCTCGTCATTTGATTTGTTGTCGCTGTAAAATACAAGCTGAGGCTTACGCTCGCAGGTCCCAAATATCTTTCACGTTGAGCACAGTTTATTCTCAATGATTGTGGGTTGAAATCTGAGTTCTCAAGGCAACTGAGCTAATACGTATCTGATGATTGCAAAGCGTCTAGTAAGAGGCTAAACGTCTCACAGCAGCAGTTGCACGCCTTTGTCGTGCGATTTGGAGATATGCGCAGGGGAAAATGGCATCCCACTACGCCCGTGAGAATCGAATCCGCACCGCGTACTCTGCGGACGATGGTGACACGAGAAATAACAACCCAAGACCGGAGTCATGTCGACATGAATTGAGCAATTGACAGCCAATGTGGGGGCTGCGTAGACCATGCCAGTCATCAACGACAGCTAGGCACAGCCGACCCGACAAATGTGGTCGTCGATCAAAACTACAAGCTGGTTAGAGAAAGAATCAACATACGAAGTTGAGGGAGGTCGAGTTTTGTATCACAAAGTCGATTGGGTTTCCGTTGATCGAAGCATACACGCAACGGGGACTGCGAATGTAGCTCAATAAAGCTGCTCGAACAACACAGTTGTTTTTTGCAGGGGCCAGTTTGTCTCGTAACATGATCCTCCTCGATACCTTAGCTCAGCGAGATCATCAATAAAAGGAGCCAGGACTGTCCAGTACAAAAGCTTCATGCAAGAATGGCGATGTTCATGGTGTCTGCAATTACCCAAAAAAGGCACCTACAACACAGTTTGCATGGCGCGATGGATTTTTGACCCCTTCCTTCTTCTTTGGTAGCTTGAATGTATTCTTCTGCGCATATTTTCAAGAAGCCAACGGTCATGTTCTTAGTAAATGACTGTTGCAGCAAGTCAGTAATGCAGTTAATAGTCGATAATCTCTCGGGTAATCAGGATGAGAAAACGATCGAGCGAAGCTCTTACTGGGTTTCATCCTCAGATTTTCAACATTAGTGTGGTTCTGGGGCATCATGATCAGCTCGTAGTAACTCACTGCGGACCGTTCCTAAGAGGACCCGGTCATACTTACGATTAACTATTCCTGCGAATGATCGCAGTCATTGAAAGCACTGTGGAAACGCCACAACAGTCCTGATTTCCTTGCACTCGTAGCAAAACGAACTCCTATGAATATTCATCACTTCAGCAACCAGCAAGTCCCCGCCGAAATGAGGATTCCAGTGCAGTGTATACTGCAGAGAATGGATAGCCATGGATAAGATCAGGTCCGCCGATATCCGCCGTGCGTGCCGGCCAGTCTACCTCAGAAGTCACAATCGTCAGTCTCCAAGTCCATGCGGGGATAGTATTCAGTGCGCCTGAAACGGAAGCAACAACTCGAAAGCAAACAGTAGAGCCGATACATACTTTTGCGCTGCCAGTCAATTCAGACCTTGTCGAGGGCTCCGTGCATGGAATAGAAGACTGGGTCCCCGGGAGAGGAGCACGTATCCGCCCCTTGCCAGAACGTATTTCATCAGTATGGTTTCTGGAAGGAGGTAGGAATCGGGTTGGGATATCTCTTGCCTCTCCGACCACGCCGCCAACGCCCAAGTGCAGACCTACGTGGAGTGTCATCCCGCTGACTTCCATTCTGTAACCTTGGGTATGGACGCTGGATTCCGAGAATGAAGTCGCAGCGAGCGTACGCTCGATAACCTCGTCGCCGAGTACAGACGTGATAATAGGCAGACTGAAGTCGGCAGCGGAGGCAGTGAGGAGTGGACTCTAACGAACACCATGTCATGGACAGCTAGGGAGATTATACAGTCGCTCGTCGCCGAGTTAAGTGCGGTTGGGAGCCCGTTAGGTTCGCACACAGCACTTCTTGAACGAAATTAACAGGTGAAAGTTAGCGTTACTTGTCATGTGACGTGGGGTAGGTTACCCACTAGAGTAGACCTTCTCCCTAGCAGCCCATGCCTATATAATTAGTCTCTCTAGATATATTATACCTAGCTTTATAGAGAGATATTTACCTACTTTAAGTAGTTTTATGATTTTATTATTTTATTATAGAGCTTAGCTCTTTATATAATAATATAACCCCCCTTTACTTTCTATTTTAATTAAATTTCTTCCTAGTAAATTCCTAGCTATAGTCATTTTATATTATAAGAAATCTAACCTTAAATATAATTATAAAGTTTAAGACCTTAGTTTTACCCTACTAATAATAGTAATAATAACTACTTTTAAATAGGATTATTAGGTCCTAGGTACTTAATTAAGTTAGATATTATCTATACTCCTACTCCCTTTTTACTTAGTCGCTCTAGCTAAGATATAATTAGTATCCCTACTACTTAAGGAGATTTAACCTTCAGTTTATATATTATAAATAATATCTAACGATCTATACCTTATATATTAGTAGAATAGTCTATTAATAAGGGGCTAATTAGCTAAGAGATACTTAAGGTCGCTTTATATCTAAAGCTATAGTTATAGCTACTATAGCTACTACTACTACTACTAAAGCGGGCTCCCTAGGCCCTACTAGTACTAAGGACCTTATAATAATAATTAACTTACTATTTAATGCTCCTATAATATCTATAGCGCTAATCGCTTTAATATTATTAATAATTACTTTAGTATTATTAGTAGTTATTACTACTTCGTAGAACGCGACTTCTAGTTTAGCCCTATAAGTAACTTCTAACCTATTAAATATAACTTCTACGCTAGATTATATACTAAATCCTAAACTAGTAGTAATAATACCTCCTTAACTTATATTCATAGCTATACCCTCTTATTAGTTATTAGATTTAAACCCTTATAGCTTATTTTTATAAGATAGTTGGAACCTAGCTAGTTAATAGCTTAGAAGGGAAACTATACTTAAACTAATTATATAACTACCTCTAGTAATTATAAGAGAAGAATAGTTATTAGTAGTTAGTAACTAAGCCTCTTTTAAACCTTTTAAATAAGTATACTATTTTTATAAAAAGACCTAATTACCTCCTACTTAGTTAGCCCTACTAGCTATATAAGCCCCCTTATCTTCTCTCTTTTAACCTCTCTTCTAATCTCTCTTCTAACCTCTTATTTAACCTTAACCTCCTCCTCTTATATAACTTTAAATAATATTACTAATACCTCCCCTACTAACTATATAAAATAAAGTTATTAGGGAACCTTCTACTTATATTATAAGAGCTTATTTAGAAGATATTAGTTTATTATTATTAGTTTTATTACCCTTATTACCCTTAGATATTCTTTTAAGTATCTAATAATAACTAAGAGGTCTATTTAACTCTATATAATACTTAATATAATAATTAGATATTACCCTAGATTTATATTTCCTAATATCTAACTCCTCCTTACTACTATTTATAGACTTAGTACTTATTACTACCTTATAATTACCTCTTATATCCCCTAAATAGGTACTTAATTTCCCTAGGCTATATATTAGATATATAACTAATACTACTATCTAACTTAAGATAATAATAAGTACCTTCCTATAGGGTATTATATTAGGTTCTAGACCTAGCTCTTAAGTCCTAGATAAGCCTATTTAAGTAAAGAGTAGCCTAGTAATATATATCTCTTAGCTAGCTATTGGGATAGGATAAGATAGACTTGGCTGCGCAACTTTCGGAAGACTCCCTTAGCGTACGGACCCGTTATAGGAAGACTATGGAGTAGGGCGTAGAAGAGAGGAGCGTAGTAGACGAGAAGATAATATAGATATTATTATAATTAGTATCTTAATAACCCTATACCTCGTTTTTTAGTATTTTCTTAGCGAATTAGCGCTAGATTTAGATAATCTCTTTTAATTAGATCTGCGAATTATTCTATATATCTTTTAAGCCTACTCTTAATATTCTTACCCGTTTATAAGTAGAGCTATGTTGTTTATTGTCTTTCTAGTTCCTATCAGTTCCAGCCCTTTCCACTATTAGTCTAGTATTCCCTATTATTAGATACTAATACTTACTAGATATTAGTATTCTCTATATCCTTACTAACTTATAAGATAAGGGGTAGTATTTATAATAGAAATAGTATATTACTAATAAATAGGTTAATATAGCTATTAGTACTTTATATAATCGATCTCTTACTTAATAAGAGAGTATTAAAGATTTAGCTTAATATAATCTTAATAATAGCTCCTTAGTAATCCTCGCTCCCTATCCTAATTAATTATTATAAGTAGTTAATTATATTATAAGAAGCTTAGAAGCTATTAAGGAGGAGTTTTAATTTAAACTAGAAATATCCCCCTTAAAACGCCATAAGGGTAAGGAGAGGGCTAACCCCTAGCTATTATTCTCCTATATATAATAACTAGCTAACTCTGGGCCTTAAGGATATTAATAGCCTATTAAATCTAATATACCTTAGAGATAGCCTCTTATATTTTACTAGCTTAGTTATATATAAGCTAGACCTTTCTTAGCTAATATATAACTTATTACTTTTTCTTAGTTCTTCCCTTAAATACCCTTCCCTATTTAAGCCTATTCTTAACTTATTTCTATTTAATTAAATACTCCCTCTTACTATCTATCTACTCCTTAATAATTAGAGTGACTAATTAATTAATATAATAGTAAGTATCCTTCTTCCTCCTATATTTAAGAAGATAGCCCTTTTAGCTATAGTTATAACTAATAATAACCTTATTTATAGGACTCCTATTTAAATAAAGAGAAGTTAAAGCTAGAGATCTTTATATATAATAACTTAAAGATATCTATATCTTTATATATTAGTAAAATTAAATACCTTCTAGACTTATATAAATTAGAGACTGTTATCTAAGTTATTAGTTATAATATCCTATTAAAGGAGATAGATAATAATAAGTAATTTAATTTACTCCCTTACTATTCATAACTTAAGATAACCTCTAATTTAAACCTATAAAAGACTCTACTCTTAGAATACTTCTAGAAGGACTATAGAGCTATACTTATTAAAGCTAACTAACTTAAATATATATTTATAAGTAAGGATATATTATTATTATAGATATATATTAATAGAAAAGTTTAGTTATATAACGAGGTAAGCGAATATTGAGTTCGGAATTACGCCGCAGCCCCTTCGCAAAAAGACTATAACAAATTCACCCAGTTCGCAAGCATAATTCGGGAAACACTATGCGGGTATTTTAACCTAACCTATGCCCTCTACTAGTTGATGAAAACAATATAGGAACCCTATACGTTCCTATTACTCGCAAGCAAACCCTCGCATAAAGTCGGACGCGCGCTACACCGGGGCCGATTACATCGGAGCCAAATAGGCTACTAAGGCTCTCGTAGCAAAGCTACTATATAAGATAACTCCTTAACCCAAAAGGTCGACCTTCTAGCAAGGTATTAAAAGTAAAAGCTACTATATAAGATAACTCTATAACCTAAAATGTTAACCTTCTAGTAAGGTAAATATTACTATATAAGAGGTAACTCCTTAACTAAAGAGGTCTTTCCTAAGAGGTTCTTATAGCTAGAAGTATAAGAAGCTCTATTACTATAGGTAAGGCCTTATACCTCTCCCTCTTCCTTATCCTTATCCCTTAACTATATTAATACTAGACCTTATATATAAATATACTAAGCCTAAGCGAGGTATATCTTTTAATATAAATAGTATAAAGGGGATTACTAGAGAGTTTAGCCTTAATATAATTAATAAAACCCGCTCTTTTATTAACTACTCTACTATATATAGAGAGTATATTATTAGTATAGCCCTTAAGAGGGCTTACTTTAATACCCCTATAGGGGACTTTATAAGATATAATAGTATTAAAGCTAAGTAAATAAACTTAGTAGTAGAAGTTTAGTAGGTTATTATATACCCTATAGAGTAGCCCTTCTTTAAGCAGGTCCTCTGTATTACTAAGGTAGAGGTAGCTTAGGTAGCCTAGGCCTATTAGGGCTTGAACGTCGGTGAGTACGGCTTATGCCGAATGCTTTAATATAGAGAGAGCGTTGCTAATAACGGTATAGCTACTGCGAAGTTATTAGCTAACCCGATCGAATAAGAGGACTGCTAGCGGATAAGGCGGTGATAGAGGCGGTATTAGCAGCGCGGGTAGTACGCGAGAGGAAAAGTCAATAGTTTCGTAGTCTATTAAATAATTAAAAACCACGTTATTATTAATATAAAGTTAAAGATCGTGAGGCTATCTAGTAGGGCACGTATAAATATAGCTATAGTTAGGAGGGGTAGTTAGTAATTACAATCACGTAACCGAAGGCTATATATTATTAGGAGGCGCGGAGTTAGAAGATCTATTACACTTAAGCAGGTAAAATCACTATGTAGTGGCTAGAGGCCACGAGGTAAGCGAATATAATAAGAATAGTTAATATTAACGCCTTATATTAGGTATAGACCTAGACCTAGGTATACTTATCTACCTAAGTAGTTATAATACCCTCTAGGACCTTAAATTATAAATCGCTACTAAGGAGCATACTATATAAGTAAGTTAGAAGTATAACTATAACCTCTAAGAGCAGATCTAAAAGTAACTAGATATTATAGATAACTATAGATATTATAACTATAATAATTAACTACGTGAGGACCGTTAGAACTACTATAACTAATACTATAATAACTACTATTAGGATTGCTATTAAGACTAATACTAAGACTAATATCCTAGATATAACTATAGACCTCGTAACTAATAATATAACAACTTCTATCCTTACTAAGATAACTAAGAACCTCGACCTAGATATTTATAGGAATAATATAATAAACCTTATAATTTATAGAACTATTATAACTATAATAAACCTACTAAGGATAAACCTAAGAATATAAATAGATAAGCTTTAGACCCTATTTATAATAATTAGCTAACTAGGGACTACTAACTATATAATTATAATACTTACTATCCTACCTATTTTAGGTACTATTCTAATAGTAACTAATTCCTATACCTAGTTAAAGCTTATATTACTATAAGATATCCTTATAAGTATTTACGATCTAAATCTCTATTCTCCTATATAAACCCTTATTAGGTAATACCGAACGCGCTTAGCGCGGTTATCCCGCTTAAGGGCGCCCAACGCGTTTAATGCGTTCAACGCGTTGAACTTACCTAAACGCGTTAACCCTTATAAAAGGGCTTATCGCCTTTACCCTCATAAAAGGCCTTATTACCTTTAAGGAGAAAACATTTTAAATATATAGATTTTTTACATATAATTTTTACTTATTATATAAACTATATTAATTAGTAGTATAACTTTAATAGTTAGCTATATCCCCTTATAACTAAGGATATCCCTTATAATTAAGAAAAGTACTTAACTATATAAATAGCTAACCCTATTAAGTTTATATAAAGTAATATCTTAGTAATTAATACTTATTATATATTATTAAAAGCCTCTAAACTCCCCCTTTCCCTTAACTAGGAAATATTAATAAGAGATATTAAGTCTTTATTATTTCCCTTAACTAAGAGATCTTCTTAAGAGATATTAAACCTTAAAGATTCCTTTAATTAAGGAATATCCTAAAGAGATAATAAACCTCTAATAATAATATTTTATAAGCTATCTTCTAATTATAAGGTTAAAAAAGGTCTTAGGTCTAACCTCTTAGAACCTATTAACTATTTAACTATTATAAACTTTATAATAATACTTAAGTAATACCTTAATAAGTTCTATATATTACTTACTTAGATTAAGTATACCCTCCTTAGGTTAGCTATAAAAGTAAGTATTATAGCTATTACTTATAAGAGCTTTAAATAATATTTAATAAATTACTATAGATATATTTAAAAGTTATTATTATATAGGGAAGTATATAAGATTACTTAATATATTTAAAATAAGGTCTAGTAAGTATATATAACTAACTTATAACTATTTACTAATATTATTAGATAGTAATATTACTTTAATCTCCCTTATTATAATTAATATATTAAAATAGAGACTAAATAGGGCTAGATACTAGACTTAACGCTCCCTTTTAAAAAGAGTAAAGAGAAGGGAGGCTATAAAACCTTAAGAGCTAAAGCTATAAATAAGCTAGATATCCTAAAACCTATATTTAAATCTAATATAATAATAATTCCTAAAGCTTTCTTAATATTCCTATTAACTCTAGAGGAATATTATAAGTTTAGATAAAGTTTTATAAATAGTTTATAACTCCTATTTCTTAAACCTATATTAAAAAATATAATTACTATATTAATACTAGAGCTAAGCTTAAATATATTCTATATATTATTAAAAGAAACTAAAGATATATTAAGCGCTTTATTCCTAACCTAAGGAAAAGGATTAAATAACTCTTCTATACCTAAGCTAAGTAACTTATAAAGTTATCCTAGTACCTATAGCTAGAGTAAGTAATATAATAAGATAAGCGCCTAGGAATTAGAAGCTAGACTATTAAACCTTAATTAAAGTAAAGGATATAATTAGGATATTAAATATATAGAAGATACTCCTTTATTATTACTATTACTTATATTACTTAGAGATCCTAGTAATAGAGGTAATAATAATAACCCTAAGGGCTAAAATAGTAGAGGAGGTAGCCCTAGCTATAGTAATAATAATAGCTAAGGTAATTAATACTCTTAACTACTAGCTAGGCTAGAAGAAACTATTAAACTATTACCTAACCCTAATAAGTTCTTAGTTAGCTATAACTTTCTTATATTCCTTCTCTCTATAAATAAAAAACGGATAGTATAGGTAATAGCTAATATATTAGTTATAAAACCTAGGTATAATAATTCTTATTTTAAGACTAATATAATTAGGTTATTTAATCCGCCTCTATATAATAATAAAGTTAAAAATATATATATTAATAGTAGTTTAAAGACTATCTACTAAAATATATATCGTTTTATTAATACTATTAATAGCTATAGTAAGTTAGATAATAGGAACCTAGCTATAGCTACTATTAACTTATATTAAACCTTATTAAGGTATACCTTAGATTAGTATTATACTAATCTAATATTTAATAAGAAGGTAGAACGTAAGGACCCTAATTATAAATTAGATTATTAGAAAGAGTTATTACTTAAATATTTTTATTTATTATATAAAATTGCTAAAGTATATTTAACTAAGGAGAGGTATACTCTATATAATATATATAATCGATATAATATTTAATATTAGATAACTAAGGTTACTTAACTTTATAAGGATACTAAAGAGAGCAAATCTAAGGTATTAACTATTATATATAATAAGATAGATATAAAACTAGTTATTAGTATTCCTTAGCTAACTAGTAATATAAACTATAATAAGTTTATTATAAGCTTATAGAAAATAGTCCCTAGCTAGTATTAAATAGTTACTAAAGAATCCTAGTGAGTATTAATCTAACTATCTATTAAGACGACCTATATAGGAACTATAGCGATATAATTATTACTAAAAGAGACCTTAAAGATAAGCTATACTATTACTACTTATTACTTATACTATATAAACCTAAAGGAGACTATATCTAGTCTATTACTATTAAGACCTATAAAGCAAGCTACTAATATTACTACTAAACCCTTATTAAGCTCCTCTTATAAGGAACTTCGGTTTAATTAATAATAAAGGCCTAAATACTAATATAAATAGCCTAGTTAGCGCGTTTAGTATTTATAACTACCTAGCTACTCTTTAGTATATATAATAAAAAGGACTAGTTATAAGTAAGTAAAAGAGGAAGTATATACTTTATTAAATAAGAGCGACTTTAACTATATCTAATATATTAAAGCTAGCAAGGATTTAGATTTATATAAAGAAGACTTAGTTATTAGTACTAATAACGAGGATAACTAAGAGTAATAGGAAGACGATCCCGAGTATATTAACCTAGTTACTTAACCTACTTATTATTATAAATACCCTCTAGGTTATATCCCTAGATATAAGGATAAGTACCCTATTTTTAATATTAACTTATTTTAAAAGTCGCTCCTTGAGGATCCTAGAATCTACTCTTATAAAACGTGCCTTTATAACGCTAAGCTATATACTAACTTTAAGGGTATTTTTTTATATTAAAACCTTCTATTCCCTTAGCTAAATATAATACTTATTAGTCCTATTAAGCTATAGTAATATATAGTTATATATTTGTATTATTATATATATACTAAGATTATTATCCGAAGCTATTATAACGGACTACTAATTATAGTCTGCGTTCATACTAGCGTAGACCGCTTAGTTATAAGCGAAGCCTGCGTATAATAGTTCTATACCCTCTTAAGAGAACCTAAGGTATTTAAGCTCTAAGGTATTAGAAGCCTTAAGACTATTAACTAGGTAACTTTCTTAATTCTTATATAAGGATAATAACCTAATAGCTATATAATAACTACTACGCTTTAGATAGGTATATAGCTTATCCCTTATTTAAATACTAGTCTACTTATAAGGTAAGACTTTAATATATCTAATAGGCTTAATATCCTAAACTTAGAATCGTACGTCTAGATTATATCTTATAATAATATTTAAATTCCTTCTCAGATCTATTTAAAAGTCCTTTTAAAAGTTTATAATATATATACTATAAGAAATATAACTATCGCGCTATATAATCGCTCCGCTATTTAAATTAATATATTATTAGTAAAATAGAGTCCTTTCTATTTAGCCTAAAGCACGAAGGGTATATATATACGTATATAGGTAATTTACTACTTATTCCTATTATTAATAATGCCCCTTACTTATTAAAGATTAAATAAGGTACTAAACTTAGAACCCTAGCGCCCTTTAAGTCTAATAAATACCTTAAGCTAAAGACTTATAACTAACTATAAATAGCTTTTTTAATATTATTACATAAGGATCTAATATATTATACTATTGTTAATCTTTTAGATTATAAGCTTAGAATACTTATTTGGCTACTAGAACTATTAATTAATAAATAAGTAGAGATTTCTAACCTAATTAGTAAGGAAGCGCTTACTAACTAAGGCGTAATAAAGGATAATATAACGCTAAATTATAGAGATATCTATAAAGTGAATATTAACCTAAATAATAAGATAGGTATAACTAAGCTTAAAAACTTACTAGTAGTTATTACTAAGGAAGGTATATATATCTATAACTAAGATACTAAAGCTATTTAATAACTTAAAGAGGTTATATTATATTACCTTACTATTTAGAAGGACTAAGGACTAATTAACCTTCTAGAAGATTAATACCTTAAGGTTAAACTTATTAAAAGATAGTAGAATATAAATATTAAATAATAACCTTATCTTATTAGTAAAGAGGATAAGAAACTTATTAATAAAACTTTAGACGAGCTCTATATTTAAAACTATATAGAATAGGGTAACTCTAGACCTATATTATTTAGAGCCCCTATATTTACTATAGAGTAAATTATAAATAGTAAGTATAAAGGTTAGATAGTTATAAACCTATATACTCTTAATAAAGCTATAATCCCTAGTATATACCTTATACTACTATAATAAGATATTATTAAACGCCTTTATAATAAACTATAGATTACTATAATTAACGCTCGATCCTTCTTTTATTAATTTCTTATTAAGAAGGAATATTAAGATCGATTTACTATAGTTAGCTACTAGGGATAAGAACGCTTAAAGGTAGTATTTATAGGATTCTATAATTCGCCTGCTTATACGTAATACGTTATAAATAAACTCCTATAACTATATAAGGAATATACCTACGCGTTTATTAATAATATTATTATCGCCTTGAAGAACCTTAATACCTACCTTAAGTACCTCGATACGATTCTTAAACTCTTTATAGATATTAGACTCTCGCTTTTAGTAAAGAAGTTATTTATTAGATATCCTTCTATTAAGCTACTTAGCTTTATTATTAATACCTTTAGACTATTAAATACTTAAAACCGTATTAAAACTATTAAGAAAATTAAGTACCCCTATAACCTCTGCTAGCTTAAATACTAGATAAGCGTAACTAGTTTTCTATAATATATAATACTACGCTATAGTTATTATATTTAACTACTCTAATAGTATAAAACTACGTTACTTACCTAAGCCTAAGCTTAAGAGAAGGATAAAGGTACTATAAGAAAGCTCTTCTATTAAAAGATAAGTTTTAAACCTATACTAAAAGAAGTAGCTAGCTTTAATAATATTAAGGACGCTTTAATAGTAGATAATACCTTATTCTACTATAACCCTAATAAGTAGTTATTTATATAGCTTAACTTATTAAAGGAATATAGATACTCCGCGCTAATCGTCTAGCTAGCTATCTATATTGAATAGAAACCTTATAACCCTATTAAATATACTAATATATATCTAATTAGCTATATTAGTAAAGCCCTTAACTAAGCTAAATAGAAGTATTAGCCTACTAAACTTAAAGTTACTTACCTAGTATAGGTAGTAAAGAAGTATTAGCTAATACTATATTTATCTAAATAAGACCCTATAATAATGCTTACTAATTATTTAGTAATATATAATATTATTAAATAAATATCGCTATAGTTAGAGGATAAGACGAGGTCTAACTTATAACTTATATTATTATTAGAATATCTTAGCTAGTTCTCCCTAGTATATTATTATATCCCTAGAACGTTAAATATCGTAGTAGACGCATTATTATACCTACTTATAATAGAAATCCGTATTAAAGACGTTAGGGAACTCGATAAGATATAGGATAATATACTAATAGGTATTAACTTTATAATAGAGGTATCTCTTAATAATAACTTTAAAGCTAAGCTTATTTAATTATATACTAACTCTAAGTCCTAGAGTAGAGTATATAAGATACTCTGCGAAAAGGTAGATAATATAAACCTTAACTTCGTTATATATAATAGTCTTCTTTACTATATTAACCCCTATACTAATAAATAAAGGCTCTGCGTCCTAAAAGAGTTAGTAACGCCTCTTATTAAAGAAGCTTATAATAACTACTATTACTTTAATAAGGAATAGATATAGAGAGCTATTAAAGAATACTTTTATATGCTATATCTTAAACGATAAGTTAATAATTATATAGCTAACTACCTATAATATAGAACTATAAATATAGAACGTTAACTACTACTTAGCGCGATATAGCTAATATTAATACTAGCTATTCCCTTCTATATAATTACTATAGACTTTATTATTAGACTTCTTAAAATACCTTTATAGTATTTAGGCTACGAAGTAGAGAACTTTCTACTTCTTAATATAGTACTTACTATAACTAATAAGTTCTCTAAAGTAATACTTCTTATCCTAGGTTACTTAATATATACTACTAAGATCTAGGGATACCTCCTTCTTTATAACTTCTAGCATAGTAACTAGGGAATACTAAAAGCTATTATATCTAATCGCAACTAGAAGTTCCTATTAAAGTTTTAAACTATACTATAGGCTAAATTATATACTAAATTAAGATTCTTAATAGCATATTATCTATAAACTAATAGTATTTTAGAATATAGAAACTAAACTATCGAACTAGCTATTCGTTACTTTCTTAACTATATTAAGACTAACTAGGTAATATTACTACTAAGCCTTTAATATAACCTTAATAACGCCTACTTATAAGTTATTAGTTATTTACTAAACTAAATCCTATATAGTAAGAATACTAATAACGCGTTAAATATCTTAGGTAATACTAACCTTAAAATAAACTACGAAATCTTCTAGGAGGAAGTAAAGATTTTAATTATAATAGCCTAGCTATATATAAAGGAATAGTATAATAGAAAATATCGTTTTATTACTTTTAAGCTAGGCGACTAGGTATACCTTAAGATAGGATTAGGATATTATCTACTAGGATAGCTAAACCTAAAATATAGCTACTAGTATATTCTATTTAAGGTCCTTAAACGCATTAGTAAGTTAGTATACCGCCTTAATATTCTACTTAATATAAATATTTACCTAGTTATATCTATTATCTAACTTATACTAGTACTAGCCCCTAGTAATAACCTATTTAATTATTAAAATAACTACTAAGGCCTAGTTAATATTAAGGAAGATAATAATATTTATTAGCTTAAAATATATAAGTATTTTAAGATCGAAAGTATTCTTAAGAAATAAACCCTCGCGCGAGGAAAGGTATAATATCTAGTTAAATAGAAAGGTTACCTACTAATATATACTATTTAAATAAATAAAGACGCTATAAAAATAAATAAACTTATTACTATATATAAAAATAAGAAATAAGAAATAGAATAGCTCTATAGATAAATATAAGCTTAAAGACCTATCTAATAGGGTATTAAACTAGTATTAGAGCCTAGTAAAAAGCTACTAAGGCGCTTAAGGGGAAGGCCTTATAAGAACCTAGTAGAATAATATAATATATATTATAAATAAGGAATATACTACTTAAAGCGCCTTAAATAGATAAGTAGATTATAAAGAGTATTATAACTAAGGTCTTATTATAAAATAAAGATATTTAGCGCGCTTAGTATATCTAAGAACTTTACTCTAATAATAGCGATATTTATATCTATCCTATTAATAAAGATAACTACGCCTATCGCGCCTTCCCTCTTAAACTCCTTCTACTCTTAGTACTATAAGAACCTTTATAAATATAACTACCCTCTTTACTAGAAGGTTAATCCCTACTCCTATTTAACTAATAAGAAAAATTAGCGCTTAAGTATATATATATATAATAAATTTATATTACTACGTAACCCTACTAGTTATTATTACTACCTTTACCCGCTTAGTATTAAGCGTATTTTTCCCTCTATATATATATTTTATAGAAGAGCGTTAACGCCTTTAACCCTATTACTATACTATTATTATATTTATATATCTCCCTTTATTACTATTATCCTTATCTAGATATTAAGGAACCTTACTAACGCTCTATATCGTTACGCGCTTAGCGCTACTAGAGTAACCTATATTATATATACCTAAGTATTACTTTATTATAAATAGATAACGCTCTAAACGTAAAGATATTAAGTATATTACCCTTAATTATATTTACTACTACCTACTTAACGTTAAGATCCCTTATAATAAGCCTAGATATTATATTTATAACTAAGAAATCTTTAAGTATACCCTTAACTAAGAGACTTAATATTATAGAACTAGTTATAATATTTCTAATACTCTATTTATTATTTACCTAGGTATTAATACTTATCTAGTTATCTAACTACTATCTATAAACTAAATTAAGTTCTATTACTAATTTCCTAATACTATCTTAAACCTCGAGTAGCTATCCCTCTATAATATTATATAGAACTCCCTTAAATATAACTTATATTATATTACTAATATCGCTAGTATACCTATTTCTATTAATTCTAGAGAGACCTAAAGTAGAGATAATAAACCTATTACTACTAAATATAATTAAGCTAATAAAACTATTAATACTAATTAGCCTAAATAATCTCTTAATACTAGCTAACCTAACTAAGCTACTAATATCGCTAAATATATTAAACCTTAACTATTAACTAATATTATTATAACTAGTACTAGATTAACTCCTATTACTTAGAATAAGACTAATAAGATAGCTACTTCTAAGAAGTAAGCTAATAATATTAATACCCCTAATATAATAGATACTATTAAGGCTATTAAAAGAATATAAGCCTATAGTAAACGCATTAGTTATATCTCTATACTACTTAATAGATATAAAGAGACCTAGATTACCCTAACTATAGCGCTCTCTAAGGGTTATATTACTAATACTCGCGCTATTACCCTTAACTTAGGCTAATTTATTAAGTTAGCTACTAATAAGTTTAAGCTTATTATAGTAACTATTCCCTAGGGACTAATATAAGAGAGCTTAGGCTTCCTTAGCCTAGAATAATACCTTACTACTAGGTTATTTACTAAGTATATAATATTAGCTACTAGCCTAGAGGATCGCCCTAATATTAATCCTTCCTCTAATACTAGCCCCTTTAATACTATTAATACGCTTAGCGCTATTAAGATACCTAACGCTACTACTAGTATTAAGAAGATCGTTATTATAAACTAGTAACCCTATACTTATATTACTAGCCTCTATCGCCTTACCTATTCCTATATAAAGTTCCTAACTACTTAGGAGGTAATAAATATATACCTTTAGCGCCTCTATTTCATTAATATAACTAACCTTATCGCTACCTATTATACTAAATACCTTACCCTATACGCGCTTATCTAGAATAGCTCGATTATACTTAGTCCGTATATATATATCCACGCCCTTAACTTATTTATAACTAAACGAATTATAAGTAACCCGGAGTTTAGCGCTATATCGCTATTCTTTATTATTAAGTAGATACTACGATATAAGTTTCTTCGTATATATACTAAGGATAACGCTTATATTAGTTAGGCTATAATTAATAGTAACGACTTAAGCGCTATTTATACTCTTTTAAACCTTAATAACCCTAAGGCTATGGATATAGCTAACTTTTAAGGCCTTTATACTAATATCACCTCCCTCGCTACCTTAATCGCTATAATTAAAAATAATAGTATTACTAAGTTATACCCTAAGGTTAGTAATAAATCTTACTACCTATTCTTAGAGTAATATAAGGATAATACCTAACTAGCTACTACTTATAGTATTTATATTAACTAACTCCTAGTTATAGCTAAAGAGATTATTAATAATAAGGATAAGGATTACCCTAACCTCTTAA
Source organism: Colletotrichum ledebouriae (assembly GCA_036785755.1). Classification (NCBI taxonomy): domain Eukaryota; kingdom Fungi; phylum Ascomycota; class Sordariomycetes; order Glomerellales; family Glomerellaceae; genus Colletotrichum; species Colletotrichum ledebouriae. The sequence continues at coordinate 41,332 of JAVHLU010000136.1, forward strand.
AGATAGCTAATACCGCGCCTAAGACTCCCTTAGCCTAAAGTAAGATATAATAAAAGGTATAAAATAGAAAGGAAGTAAGGTTATATATAGTTACTTATATATAATAATATAGCTCTACTTATTAGTACGTTACTATAATAGGAGGTATAAATTAAATTTTATACTACGTATTATAGTTAATACCTTTTTCTTCTTATATAGGTAATTAATACTAAACGCGCTTAGCATAGTTATCCCGCTTAAGGGTATCTAACGCGTTTAACGCGTTAAATATACCTAAACGCATTAACCCTTATAAAAGGGCGTATCGCCTTTAAGGAAAAAACCTTCTAAATTTATAGATTTTTCACCCCTATTTTTCGCTTACTACGTGGACTATATTAGCGCCCTAAGAGAATATTAGGGTCTAGGCTATTAACTATATATATAAAGATATATTAAGTATAGCTACTTATTTCTAAGTTAAATACTACTATACCTAGCGTATTACCTAGTAATAATCCGCTAAGTATATACCTTCTTATAAGTTAGTATCTCTTCTTAATATATAAAAAGTAGAGGTATTAGGCTAGGGAAAGGTTAATTATTATATAGGTATTACTCCTAGTATTTACTAAGGTATAAGCTAGATATCCTCTATTAACTCTAACTTAAATAATAGTAAGCTTATTATTAGCTAGTTATTTCTATTTATGTTCTTCCTAACTTAATATCTCCTCCTTAGTAAGCTCTAGGGCTTAATTTCGCTCTAGAGTTAGTCTTTTCCTAACTCCTTATCTTCTTCTAAGGAGTTAATTACTACTTAGTAGTTATTTATAACCTTATAATATATTATTTCTTCTTTTAAGGTCTTTACCTTTATAACCCTAAGTAGCTAGTTCTCCTTACTAAAGTAATACTAAGTAATATAACCTCTAGCTCTATAAGTATAATAGGTATAGGGGTCTCTTATACCTTTTTAAAGTTATTAGTATTATACTAGGGAGGTACCTAAGGAGGATCCGGAGTTTTAGTAGTTATAATATCTTATTTCCTTAATTTATAAGATATATATAGCTTTAGTTATATAAATATCCTCCTTAATATTCTTACTAGTAAGTCTCTAGTAAGTTATTAAGTAGTTACTAATAACCTTCTAGCGCTCTACTTTCTATATAATACTCTAGAACTTTAAGAGCTAGCTATTATAATTAGTTAGTAAGTTAATAGTAAATAGCTAATCCCTTAGCCTAGGGGTAAGAGAGGCTTTTAGAAGTAAGATCTAGACTTAGCTAGGCTAGTTTATATTACTTATATTAGCTAGTATTTACTTAAATCTTAATAAGAAGGTTACTAGGGATTTATTCTCTTTTTATTAGAGAGTTTATAATTAGGCTATAGCTTATAACTAGATATTTAGGTCCTTATATATCTAGTCTAAGTAAGCTATAAAGTCCTTAGGGTTATATTTCCCCCTGCCCCCCTAGCTTTATAGAAAGTAGAGACTACTTACTAGGTTATAGTATCTAAGTATAAGTTAATAAGGTATTATACCTCTATATCTATAATATAAAACGTCCTATCTATAGTAATCTTATATCTTATTTATTATACCTAGGTAGTATATTCCTTCTACTTACTTAAAAACTTTAGGAGTAGGGGTAGTAGCTTTTAGTATATTATACTAGGTATTACTAGTACCTTACTAGTAGTACTTATAGGGGTTTATATAGCTATATATTAGCTATTCCCCTACTTAACCTCTTATAACTATTACTAGAGGGACTCTATTACTACTATTAAATTAACTTATAATAGCTTATCTTAGGTTTTAGCTATATTATTATTAACTATCTTACTAACTAGTAGGGAGTAGCGCTTAACTTATTATTATTATTATAGTAATAAGCTTAAATATATAAGGGGTTAGACCTAAGTTTATTTAATAAGAGGTTATTATAATATTATTTATTTAAGCTAAAGAGGAAAAGGGGAAGTTTTCTTCTCTAGTAGAGATTTCGCTAGTCTATAGGGAATAACTAAGTAAGCCCCGGGTAGGCCCTAGGTAGCTCCTTAAGGCGGTAAACCTAGGTAGAAGCCTAGGTACGCTTAACCCGGGCGTAGCTTATAATAAGTCCCTAGGTAATATAGATAGTAGTAATAGTAGAGGAGTATCCTCTATATATTTAATATCCTAATTATATCCTTTACTTTTATTAAGGTTTAATAGTCTAGCTTCTAGTTCCTAGGCGCCTATTTTATTATATTACTTACCCTAGTTATAAGCGCTAGATTAACTCTATAAGTTACTTAGCTTAGGTATAAGAGGGCTACTTATTCCTTTTCCTTAGGTTAGGAATAAAGTACTTAATATATCTTTACTTTCTTTAAATAATATATATAAGGTATTTAAGCTTAGCTCTAGTATTAATATAATAGTTATATCCTTTAATATAGGTTTAAGAGGTAAGAGGAATAAACTATTTATAAAACTTTATTTAAACTTATAATATTCCTCTAGAGTTAATAGGAGTATTAAGAAAGCTTTAGGGATTATTATTATATTAAGTTAAAATATAGGTCTTAGGATATCTAGCTTATTTATAGCTTTAGCTCTTAGGGTCTTATAGCCTCCTTTCTCTTTATCCTCTTTAAAAGGGAGCGTTAGGTCTAGAGTCTAGCTCTATTTAGTCTCTATCTTAATATATTAATTATAATAAGGGAGGTTAAAGTAATACTACTACTTTATAGTATTAGTAAATAGTTATAAGTTAGTTATCTATACTTATAAGACCTTACTTTAAATACGTTAAGTCGTTCTATATACTTCCCTCTATAGTAGTAACTTTTAAATATATCTATAGTAATTTACTAAATATTATTTAAAGTTCTCGCGAGTAATAGCTATAATACTTACTTTTATAGCTAACTTAAGAAGGGTATACTTAGTCTAAGTAAGTAATATATAAAACTTATTAGATTATTACTTAAGCGTTATTATAAAGTTTATAATAATTAAATAGTTAATAAGTTCTAGGAGGTTAGACTTAAGACCTTCTTTAACCTTATAACTAGAAAGTAGCTTATAAGATATTATTATTAGAGAGGTTTATTATCTCTTTAAGATATTCCTTAGCTAAGGAAACTTTTAAGATATAATATCTCTTAAGGATATCTCCTAGTTAAGGGAAATAATAAAGAGTTAATATCTCTTATATATATTTCCTAGTTAAGGGAAAGGGGGAGTTTAGAGGCTTTTAATAATATATAATACCTATAGGTATTAACTACTAAGATATTACTTTATATAAACTTAATAGGGTTAGCTATTTATATAGTTAAATACTTTCTTTAGTTATAAGGGATATCCTTAGTTATAAGGGGATATAGCTAACTATTAAGGTCGTGCTACTAATTAATATAATCTATATAATAAGTAAAAAATATAGGTAAAAAATCTATAAATTTAGAAAGTTTTCTCCTTAAAGGCGATAAGCCTTTTTATAAGGGTTAATATATTTAGGTATGTTTAACGTATTAAACGCGTTAGACGCCCTTAAGCGGGATAACTGCGCTGAGCGCGTTCGGTATTAGAGGTATTAAGTAACTACTAGATAAGCCCTCTAGTCCTTATCTAGTAGACTAGAGGGCTAGAGAAGAATATTTAGTATTAGCTATACCTAACTATACTAACTCTATCACTCTGTACTGCACCTGTTTATGACACATAGTCACCTGCAACCCTCGATATCTTCGTTGCGTGTATATGAGGGCACGCATCGGAAGGATTGTCGCCTCATTCGCAGCCCGCTTTCGCCGATTGCTTGATTTTGTGCAACGAGCAAAGTAGCGCCGATCAAATAATGAACAGGTGTTGTTGCAGCATCACTGTAATGGCGACTGTCGGACCACTCCGTATGGATGAAGTGATGGCCTAACGAGTACTTTGTGAATAAACAACGGGGATGAAATAGCCTATGGATAGGAAATGGCATGCAAGCCAATGTCACAATGTGAAATCCACCTCAAACCAATTAAGAGACACGATTAACCCGAGGTGTCTGGCAGTGAGGAATCACTATTCACAGAGTACAGAAATAAAATAATCAGTGAAAGATCATAAGTTACTAAACGAATAAGGTTCACGGAAGGTTTAGGCCCAGCTGATGTTGAGGTTCGTCCATCATCTTTGTTAACTAGGACGTATTCACCACATTTCATACTGAATTCGGGCAGTGAGGGCATCAAGACAGAAATGATTTATTTTCTGGAGTCAACAACCCGACGAACAACGCTTCCTCATCATAGCAACCAGTGATTAGTAGTTTTCCACAAAGTCGGCAACCTTCCGCGAGGCCCGACTGGTTTATCTAAAGAACTTCAAGTTAAGTAGCATCAAATAACCCGGGTTTCTAATTGCGGGCCGCTTCCTAATTAGGTGACTCTACGTAGAGATAGAGACGATCTTAGAGTAGCCCACGTTCAAGGGATGAGATCGCTATTTCTTATGCCTCTGTATGAAACAGTCTCGTCCCTCCAGGCCTCCCATGGGGTCATCATGGCTGCAAATTATCAGATGTACTTCTTCGAGAGAGATTGCCGTTCTGAATCATTCATATAATACCTACACAATGGACGGCGCAGCAGAATGCCACTCGTTCAGATTGCCCACGCTTTACCTGTTAGAGCAATTCACGCTTAGCCGAGTAAAATTGATTCTTGTCGATACTGGATTCTGCCCTCGACATGATCCTGAGCAAAGGGAGACTGTTACGGTCACGCATTGGATTGCCAAGGTCGCCAAGGATAAGGACGACCAGCCTCAGCCTACCCGGGGGTATGGGGCGTCGCGGGCTCGGGTTTACCCCCTACTCACGTAGGGGGGCAAAAAACCCCGCACCACGTTAAAAAGTCGCGACCACTCGATATTAATAGGGCTATATACTTAGCTTTAAAGGCTAAGAATATATATAAGTATAGTAAAAATAATAGATATTTAACTCTCTATATATAAAATCTTTATTAAATTCATTCTATATATTATATATAAGATGTCTAAGGTTAAATATTCAAAAAACTTCTTAATTCTCTATAACGATAGAACTATATTATATAATAAAAAGGTAATTATAGTATTTTATAGAGAAAGTTTTATTTTATTATTTTACGTATGTACTTTATATAACTTAGCTATATATAGTATTTTAAATATATTAAAAGGGAATTTTCTTTATAAAAGAATATTTTTAAAAAATCTTAATATTTTTTTTAAATTTCTAGAGTACTAAAGCTAGTAAATTCTTTAAAAACTATTAAATTAAGAATATATTTCTTTTAATATTATAGTTATATTATTTTAAGCTATATATACTATATATAAGTTAGTATTATATTTATATTTACTAGCGCCTTACATATATAAGTCCTAGAAACTAATAAGTCTTTAAGCTCTTATATAAAGTATATAGCTAGTAATAAGAATTAACTAAAAATATAGCTATAAAAAGTAGATATTTTATACATAATTATGGTATTTTTCTTTATATTTATATATTATATAAATAAGTAAATATATCAAGTTTAAAAGTGGTGGCGACTGTTTAACGTAGTGCGGGTTTTTTTGCCCCCCTACGTGAGTAGGGGTTGTAAACGCGAGCCCGCGACGCCCCACACCCCCGGGTAGAGTCATTTCAAGTCCAACAGACTCTTGGCAGCTGCAGCTCGATGGCATTACTAACGTTGAACGAAGTGATCCGGAGGACTGTGGTCAGGCTTGTGGTCACGTGTAGCTTGTGTAAACGCTTCAGGCTTGGTCATTATTTCTCGACGCACAATTCTCATGCTTCAGCCGAAAGAGTGCATAGCTTGGCGATGTCGTTAGCACAAGATGTGGTGCGATGCTGCTGTGTTTGGGAGTTATGGTAGGCGCATGACGGAACTGTGCCCAAGTGTCCGCCCCGCGGACATGCGAGTTTACACACGGAAGAAAAGAGCTTTTGCTGCTGGCGGCGATCTCAACGAATGGTAAGTAGTCAGAAACATGCTCATTTAAGCTCTTGTTGCACTCTATCACCGGCGACTTGTCTCAGACTGTCTCTCTGTGATGGACGTAGTGGACGGGTGAGCGCGTGGGAAAAGCCGGACAAGCTTTGATCGAGGCGTGCAGGTACCCGTAGGTGGCCAAGTAGCTCAGCGTCGCAAGAGTATGATTTCTTCTGTACTTGATATTCTGATTCAGATGGTCTCACCAGTATCGGCAGCTGGAAAGTTGATTGTACCGCCGACGCGTCTGATTCATGACGCGATAGCCGGTGTTCTCATTCGTTGAAGTGGTTTGAGAACGGTCGATTGTGATCGGCTTTGGGATGCAGGGCTTGAGCGAGGTAAATAGACCGACGCACGATGTCGGTCGGGCTTGGCATTGACCGGGGCTTGTCAAATCGCAGGAGTTGTCCGTTCGTCGGCAAGGCGCTTCTTGAGCTCGTAGTCTTCGATGAGTGGTGGTGAGAACACGTCAGAGGACGCCAAAACGCCAAAACGCCAAAAGAACACCGGCAATCGGCTCCTCTGGTGGAGGAATGCACCGGTTCTGGGAAAATGAGTGACAAGAATGAATGAGATGGGTGAAGACTTGGCTCTCTCGTTGGCTCCGTGCCTGGGCTGCAGTGGATTGCGTTGGAATATGTCCAATGTGCCTGCGTATGTCCCTGTGTTTTGGCCAAGTCAACGGTGACAAGAGAGCTGATTTGGACTGATCCCCAGTATCGTGGCTTCTTGCCTGCTTGCCAAGCGTCGTGGTCGCTCAGCGCGGTGCAAATACGGTGAAACCCCATCTTGGCAAGGTCAGAGTGGATGGGAAAATTGGGTGAGAATTCGCTTGGCCTGTGAGACCCGAGTTCGGGAGCCGGAGTTCTGGAGAAGCGCAGGTCGTAAAAGCACGAAGAAGGAGGTCCTGTACAACAACCAGTGCGGCGCATTTAGGACACACAGTAGACAGAGTAATTTTCAACCAAACATAGCAGTGCGAACGACCAGAAGAGATGAGAGCCCTACCACTTTTGGACATTCGCGGAAAGCTCGGCCTCTATCGTTAACGTGTTTTTTGGGCGACGAGAAGGAAAGAGGCTGGGAGGGAAGGAGCAAGGAAGCGCAGTGACAGGAAAGCCCAAGCAGGAAAGCACGTTGTCGGAGGTGAGGCAAATGCGCCTGCGATCTGGCGGCGGCGGCAAATATGTCACAGTCAGCAGCCCGCTAGCAGTCAATTGACGGCAGTCCTGGTGGGCGGAAAGAGGAAACTGCGACTTCAAGGACGAGTAGTGGAAAGCGCAAACGACGGATACGTATCGACTTCAGCTATCAGTCGTTCCCGTCCCCTCCTAAATAATCATGGTAAGGCTGACGAACCCAATCTCATTCGCGGGAATGCAACCCTCCTACCCAAAGTGTGGTCACCTCCGGTTGTGCTTCCCTGAGCCTCTGAGGTGCCCTGACTGCCCGAGAGACGCCGGGGCGGCTTCGGCACCCGGCAAAAGTGCGGCGTCTTTGTCCAACTTCCTGGCCGAACATGACCAATGTTCCTTTCTTCGTCCCTGTGTAATGCCAACGCGACACTGCAAATATGATTTACTCTGTTGGTCGTCGTCGTCGTGGGGCCGCGATACGAGCGCAATTCCATTCATACTTTTTCGCAATTAATCTGACGTGGGACAAGACTTCAGAGAAGGAAAACCTGTCAGCACGAAGCGGAGCACAGCAACACCACAAAAGACTTCTACTCCACTCATTCTCTCCACATTCGAGACACCGACAAGAGCTTTCAGGCCGGGGCTCCACGACGTGGATCGCGGGGAGCGAATCCGGACGCTGATAATTCAATGCGCTGCGTTTTGCATTTCAGCCTCTGCGGCACAGCAGATGCGCTCTTACAAACAACATCCCGCTCGTCGAATAGCAAGTGTGCTTCTGCCTGGCCCTGGTCCGGCTTGCAGGAACCTCGGGCCCCTGACTGATGTCCACGAGGGAGGGAGACGGCGCTGGCTTCCTGCGCTAGAAGACGATGTGTACAGTACGCAGACGAGTCGGTCCAAGGCAGACGGTACGGACGCGAGCAAATCTGAGCGAGAATAACGGGCAGTAAACGACAAGGAAATCAGTCCACGGAAAAAGAAGCAATGGAAAACGCCACTGCTCCATCGTTCGTCTCAAATCTAGTCTCAACTCTAGCTAGGACGAACGGCGCATCAACATGCCCACAACCAGCCACCGCCGTCGCTGCACCGTGCTTCCCCAAGCTTCCCGCTCGGCTGCTCTTCCCAAGCGCGCGCCAGACGATCTCCCATCTTCCGAGTAGCGCAAAGAGATATACCGGGAAATACACCGCTCCCTTGGGCTGCTTCTTGCATTCAGACGCAGACGAGGATGCAAATCGGGTTGGACCCCCAATTACACTACACGGTGTGCAACAGCGATAATGGTTGAGACAGCCAATCATAGTGACTGCGTCCCTTGCGTCAGTCCCCTTTCATACGAGCCCAATGCGCCAAGACCTGCGCCGTCACACACCCTCCTTTCGAGAGTTTGCCGTATGACATTGCCAACTGGGGGCCCCCGGCCCCGTATCTTTTTCCGTAACTCTAACAAGCCTCAACGACGTTCATCCATCCGACATCTTCTAGTGGCACCGCGCCGCACCCGCTGCCTTCAGAGAGAGCCCACTCGTGAGACCATGACCGTTGGTCTTGTTTGCCAAAGTACCCTCTCCCTCGCTACGGCTGGATCTCTCTCTACCTGCTTACAGTCTACGACTCTCCCAAACGGTACAAGCGAGCGTAAAAAAGATATCCAGGTTCCTAGCGCCAAGTGCTTCGGGCGCACACCATCGGCACTGCAATTTTGACGTCTAGCTACTCGGATTGCCAATGCTCGTATTTTCTCCTCTGCCCATATCGAGCCAGGGACAGCATGCGAAGTCTTCGGGAACCGTAGCCCTAAGGACTAACTAATTCTAACGTATTTTTCTTGGCCGTTATTTCTTCTTCGTCTGAGTCTCTGGGGCGATCCCAGGCAGGTCCAAGATGGACTTCCTAACAATATCTCCGCAAAACCCCATCTGCCTCTGGAGGTCCCGCGGCGGAAATGGATGCATTGGCTCTTTGGCCTCTTTCGCCATAGCCTATCCCACCCCCCGGCGCACAGGCAACCTCCCTAGCACATTGCAAGACATCTATTCTTACGGACATCCCCTTGCTTGCGATCCTCCACCTTCTGGGGCATGAGATGATAGTTCAGCGCGGAAAATTGTCTTCTCTGCTTCCCCATCTCGCCCGCGAACTCGGCCGCCGCCGTAGGGTGCCACACACGGACAGGACGCCGCCTCTGCGGCCACTTCAGGTCCTGCCTGGCTTGCTCCACGCGCCTGGCAGATCTGCCTAGCTAATCATTTCCCACTATCCCCCGGGCTTGTATTCAAAAGCAAGCGAGTAGGCACCTCCCTTGGCATCATGGTTTTCGATAAAAGGGTATCCTATTCCTCCATGACCTGGGGGAAGGCCTCATGATATCTAGTCCCTAAACCACATTCATTCGCTTTTGCTGCCTTCAACCGCAACGATGCTTGTTAGAGTACATTCACTTTCTCTCCTGGCGGCCACTGTAGCCTCAGGAGATTTGGCTACCGCCATCCCCTTCGAGTCATCGTCTGCCCTCGCACCTCGAGATATGCCGCGCCCCCGTTTCGGAAACGTCCCATATGGTGTCGACATTACCCACTGCACAGTCAAGGGCAAAGTCGCCCTTTCCTTCGACGACGGTCCCGGCGAATACACGGAGAAGGTTCTGGATACCCTAGAGAAGAACGGCAACATCAAGGCTACCTTTTTCCTCGTTGGTACCAACGGCCAGAACGGCATCTCGAACACGGCCTACACCCCAGTCTTGAAGCGCATGCTGAGCGCCGGTCATCAACTTGGCAGTCACTCATGGAGCCACAAGGATTTTGATACCATCTCCAAGCAAGAAAAGATCGAGGAGCTTGTGAAGAACGAGGAAATCTTTGCCAAGACGCTGGGCATAATTCCGACTTACTTCCGCCCGCCTTATACCCACTGCGGCAGCGAATGCATTTCCACCCTCAACGATCTGGCTTACCATGTTGTAAGTAGAGCCAGGCAACATCTGATTCAAGCTTTTGGTCACTGCTGACCCAAACCAGACCGACTACAACCTCGACACCAAGGATTGGGTCGACAATGGCGCAAACTCGAAGCAGACCTACTCCAGCGCCATCAACGCCGGCAACCCCACCAGCGACTCCTTCATTGCGCTTTCTCATGATATCCACAATTTCACCGTCAATGGCTTTGTCCAGTACATGATTGATGTCGCAAAGGAAAAGGGCTTCGAATTCACGACCATCGGCGACTGCCTCGGCGACCCGTCTTCCAACTGGTACCGTGACCCCACGACCGGCGAGGCTTCAGGTGGCTCCAAGGAGGAGCCGAAACCGAGCACGGCCAAATCGGCCACACCCACAACAACATCCGCCCCGGATACGAAGACCGCCGCCTCGGCCACCGCGTCAGCTACTGCGAAGGCCACTCCCTCGAAGAGCGCCTCTGAAGATGACCGTGACACCGAGGGTCCCAGTGGCGCCACTACTGTCAAACCCCCGACTGCTTCCGCCACGGTGAACGGCGGTGCCAATATCGGCCTCGGCCCAATTACTCCCTCCGGTACTGCCGATGGCGACGCCCCCACCGGCACTCCGACCCACGTGGAGGTCAACGCCGCTAGTCGTGTCGCCTTTTCCGTCACCGGCGTTATTGCCGGGGCTCTTGCCTTGGCCATGATCTTTTGAATGCCTCAATAAGAAAGCCTCCCTCTTAGCGGGATTGGACATATCTTGTCTTAATTTGGGTAATGCTTAAATTTGGCCGTCGCATGGTCGAGGGTCTTGGGAGTCGTGCGATCTTCCATGGAGATGATACATGATACCACGTAATATATGTAATGGAAAATGTGCTGGACATAGACGCAAAAGCAGCAACCATTGATTTTGAGATGCACTAATTAAACCGTGTTATCTTGTATTAAGAGTCCTCGGCGTGAAGCGGTCAAACTTCCATAATGCCCACAAATACTGGCTAAAGCCGAGAACAAAATCAGTACTCAACTGGCTCACCTTGTGTTGGGATGCTTCGGACCTTTTTCTCGAGCATATTCGCCTCAGCTACATCTTCGTCCGCGCAACTACACAAACTCTCCCGTTAGCGACTACGGGACCCTGTGGAACGTATTGGGTTTGACAAATGGTGATTGTTTTTCTCCGGGCAGCCGGAGTCTATCGGAATCACTATTCTGACTTTTGAGAAAATCAAGGATGGAAAGTGGCAATGAGGCGCGAGGAAAGACAATATTGCTGGCGAGATTCCGCTGTGCAGGTGTTGCAGCCGTCTCCCCTTATGTCTGCGTTTAAGCACGAGGGCAGAGTCGAGCCCTTGCGTCTTCGCTCGAGCTGCTAAAACAGATGGATTTCTAGCATAAAACACTTTAATCAATATTTGAGGTCTCGTAGCGGGTGACTTGAGTGATTCGACCATGGAAGATGAACAAGTGATATCCAGTATGTGCTTTTTTACGAATAGAAACGCGTCTTTTGATAAAACTCGCGTAGGCGAGGCGGGATAAATGTCTGTAAATCATGTCACCGGATGGGAGTTGAGGGCTAAGGAAATATTAAGAACGAACGAGATGGTTTGTACTGAGTTCGTCGGGCAGCCCGGTATAGGGAATCCACACGACGAAGCGCGATGGGAGCCGAATATGGTCCAAGCCTGTGATTTGCGCTTTCAACAATGGGTATTATAGGATTCAGTAGGCTTGTTCGCAGTGCATAATGTATTGATGTTATTATCAGGACCTTCCCTATAGTTTTAGGTAAGGGGATTCTACGTCTTATATATATATAGTATGACGAAGGAACTTCCTATATCCTTATTATAGCTATCGAACTCTCTATATTATTTAATATACTTTCTCTAATAAGGCTATTTAGACTTTATTAAATATTATTAAATAGTATATATTCTATACCCCTACTACTAAAGTCTCTAGAGTAATATTTATCCTTAAATATTATTAGTAATCTCTTTTATTTCTCCTTATTATAAGGGTATTAGTATTTATAGCTAAGTTATATACTTATTATCTCTCTATAATTATTATTATTAGGGATATTAGTATACTTATTATAAGGATTTATAATTTTCCCCTTAGTATTAATAATTAGATATATATAAGAAGCCTTTTTTACTCTATATTAACTTCTAAGTTTAGTAGAATATAGCTCTATTCGGATCTATAATTTTATTAGGCGAGGTAATAATAGAATATAATAACCTAATAGGATCTTATTAATACTAATATAAGGGATTATAATAGGTTTCTTTCCCCTAGTAATTATATTCCCCTATTTTATTAAGCTTATATACTCTAAGGTTAATAATAATAAGTAGTACTTAAGAATAAAGTTATTAATCTGCGAATTAGTAAATAGTTATTATTATTTTATAACGCAGTTACTAAGCGAGCTACCTAGATAAGCGAGCTACCTACCTAACTGCGACTATAGGATATTTCTAACTAATATATAATACCTAGGAAATTAATTAAATCTAAACTACATAGAAACCTCTTTATTAAACATTTCTTTAATAGATTAATATATTTATATATGTTAACTATTATTCCTATAGATACTATATCGCTATTAGCTTATCTTAGTCCTTAGTTAGTAACTACTATTCTAATATATTTCCTCCTTAATCTAAGTTATTACCTCTCTTTATAACTAAATATCTTTTACCTTAGCTATAATAAGACTCCCTCTTTATCTAAGCTAGGTTTTTTTAACCTTTTAATATTAGCTAAGTAGGTTATTCTCTTCCTAAAGGATTTTATTTTTAGATCTTAATTAAGTAATCTAATATATAAATTATTATACTCCTTTTAATAGATATTCTATAGCTTTAATAATTAAAATTAAAGAGCTATTCTAATAATAGGATATCCTCTTTTAAATAAATTTAAACTACTAAGAAGATACCTTAGTTAAGTTATTTAATATCTAAGAAGTCTAAGCTAGGAGTATTACTAGTAGGGATCTTAGAAGTATTAGAGTATATAACTTTATATTAAGCTTAGAGAGTATACTCTCTATACTTAAAGGTATAAGCCTAGCCCCTCTAAATCCTCTTTAGATATTTCCTTCATAATTACTTATATAAATAGTCTATAAAATATAGGCAAGAAGTCCTCCTTTATAATATAAGTATTCCCCTATTATATCATTTCCTTAGGCCTCTGGCCACTGCATAGTGATTTTACCTGCTCAAGTGCAACAGACCTTCTAAATCCGCGCCTCCTAACAATACACAGCCTTCGGTCACGTGAGTAGCCCGTTCGGCTCCGATGTAATCGGCCCCGGTGCAGCGCGCGTCCGACTCTATAATGTTTAGAGGGTTTACTTATAAGTAATAGGAACGTATAGGGTTCTTATATTATTTTCCTTAACTAGTAGAGGGTATAAGTTAAAATACCTATATAGTATTTCCTAAATTATACCTGCGAACTAGGTGAATTTGTTATAGTCTTTTTGCGAAGGGGCTACGGCGTAATTCCGAGCTTAATATTATTTCCTTAATTTCTTAGCTATATGCTTTCTTTAGTAGCTTAAATTACCTAATATCTAAGGGCTAAAATAGATAAGATAAATAAGCTAGTATATAGAGTATGATAATATTATTTTCCTTATAATATATCTTAAAGTTAGTAGTATAGTAACTTTTATACTTATTAATAATAAGGAGGTAATAACTACTACTTATATGTTAGTTAAAGTACTAGAGCTAATCTAAACCTCTTTTATTTATTATATATCTATTTTTAGATATTATAATTACCTAATTATATAGGAAATTAGTCTTAGTATTAGGAAGGGCTAGAACCAGTAGGAACTATAAAAGATAATAAATAATATAACTCTATCTATAAATAGGTAAGAGTATTAAAAGTAGGCTTAAAGGATATATAGAATAATTTATAGATCTAATTAAAAGAGATTATCTAAATTAGGCGCGGATTCGCTAAGAAAATACTAGAAAACGAGGTATAGAATTATTAAGGTATTAAGTATAATAATATATATATAATACTAAATTCTACTACGCTCCCCTCCTCTATACTCTACTCTATAGTCTTCTTATAATAGGTCTATATACTAAGGGAGTTTTTTTAAAAGCTATATAGCTAAGTCTATCTTATCCTATTCTAATTACCCCCTTAAGACTCTTTATAATATTATAAAAGAGAGTCTTAAAAAATAAATAAAACTATTTTATAGAAATAATAAATAAACTCTATTTATAGATCTATTCTATTAATAATATCTTCTAGGTAGGTAATCTTATTATTAAGAAGGTTCCTTAGGTTTAACTATCTTCTACTATAGGTTATATCTTAATAATAGCCTTATTACCTCTTCCTCTTTATTATACTCCTTATCCTACTCTAATCCTTAGTATAATTAAAACTACTTATCTTACTATACTAAGCGCGAGAAGTTATAATAATATGCTCCCTTAGGCGTATTCTACTTAATCTAATCTTACTAGTTAACCCTCTATTAGATATAATCTATATAGCTATAGTTATATTTATTTAAAGGACTAGGTCTCTTAGGATATAATAGTATATTTATAAGTATAGTTCTTAGGTATAGCTTAATAGTTATATTATAACTTAGCGTCTATAAGACTTATAAATAAAGCTAGTATCTAAGGTATTTAAGCTTATTATTTAGTATTTTAAATAAAATAAACCTAGATAATACTAATAACTAATAAATAAGCTAAGGAATATCTACTATAGGAGATAGTATAATATTATTATTATTTCTAAAATCTATTATATTACTATCTATAGGTAAAGGAGTAGGAGGGTATAATAAAAGGAAAGGTACTTTCTTAAAGTCCTTTTAGCTTAATAGGGTATCTTATAGAGCTATATTACTATTAATAGTTAAGTTATAGAACTCTGCAGTAATTATAGATATATATTAGGTAACTAAGGGGATTTTAGAGTTAGAGAATAATACGCTATTACTTAAGGTTATCCTACTAAATTATAATAATAATAACCCTTCTTAAATTAGAGCTCTAGCCTACTCGATATACTAGAGGCTATATATAAATCTATCCCTCTACTAAACTAAATTAACTACGTAGGTATTAATTAATAGGAGCTTTCGGAGTTATTAAGGAGCTCCTATCTTATAATACTATATATTAAGATCCTATATTACCTTAATAAAGCGCTAATTACTATTTTAATCCTATATAGAGTTATAATAGAAGTAGTAGCTAGTTAACTAGTCTATAAAGATCGTAGCTTAGTAATAATTATTATAATTTAGTAGAAAGAAGGCCCTAGTAGTTTTCTAAAGGTTTATTACCTCTATTCTTTTAAGCTTTATAGAAGCCTTATTAATTTCTTTCCTAGGTTACTAGGCTAGTTTCTACATTAGGGTATAGATACTATAAGGGTAGCTCTTAATTATAAACCTAAAAAGGGCTATAACCTCTAAATTATTTAAGTCTTCTTATTTTATAAGCTTCCCTTATATATTATAGAGGTCTAATAGGTATTCTACCTAAGCTAAAGTTATAATAAATAACCCTCTTCTATATTAGGTTATTAAGTAATTTATAGATTCTTAGCTCTATTATATATACTATAGGACTATTAGTATAAGCTTATCTTTATTTAATATAGGGTTCTTTTTAGGTCTTATAGTATTAAATACTACTAAGGTATTAATAGGGTTAAATATAATATCTCTTAGGGTAGTAGGGGCTAAGTAGGGCGATATAAATAGTTTTATAGACCTAGAGTAGTTAGGATATTTTATAAAGTTAGCTAGTTACTATAAGTTATAATCCCTCTTTTACTTCTTATAGTTATTCCTTCTTCTTATATTCTAAATACTTAGTTTATTTAATAATTCTTTCTCTCTATTTAACTCTTTTAAATTAATAGGAATTATTAGACTAGTTTATAAATTAGTATTTATAGGTACTAATAAGTTAATATCTATTCTATCTAGAGAGGAGACCTCTAGGTTTATAGATTAATAGGTATATTTAGCTACTTAATATTTAATATCTTCTTAAGTTATCCCTTTCCTAATATCTTTATCTCTTAATCTTAAATATTAATTATATAGAAGTCTATCTACCCTTAGTTAGGTCTAATATCTTTTAGGAGGTATTTTATTAATAGAAGCTATTAATAAATAATTAATCTAAGCTTAATAACTTATTTTAATAGGCTACTTTAGAAGTACTAGGCTTCTAATTTATATAAAGGACCTAGGCTAATTAATAATATAGAGATTAGAGGCTTATAATAAAGGGTCTATATATTAAAGGTCTATTAAATATAGCTAACCTATTAAAACTTCCTTAGCCTTATATCTTAGTAGAAGGCTCCTAGTAATAAGTATTAGAGTCTATAGTTATCCTTTAGCTCCTCTCCTTAACTACTAATTATTATAAAACTAGTTTCTCTTATTTTATAAGTTAATTAGTAGACCTATAATAACTACTTTAATAGACTTAGGTACTTATAGATAAATAAGAAGTATATTAAGGGACTTAGCTTTAATTTAAGTAATTATAATATCCCTTATATCTCTACCTTTAAAATTATCTTCTATACCTCTAACTATCTTATAGTAGAGTAGTTAGCTAGGCTTAGTAAGCCTTATAAGGTAATAAGTAATTACTAAGATATCCTTAATATATATTAGAGTTACTAATTTAAGTATACTAATAATATTAAATATATTAGCTATAACTTACTATAAGTATAAAGGGCGAATTATCTTCTTAGCTATATCTAAGGTCTTATTCTAATACTTAACGAGGATAGATTTTAATATTATATTAAAAAGGTCTATCTAACTAGGGATATTATCCTTCCTAAGCAGAGGGTATATCTTATATTTAATTAGCTAAGACTAGCGACTAAGCTTATTAGGAGGTCTAAAGCCTAGGATATCTCTATTATTTTATCCCTATACCTAAAACTTACTTATACTTAGTTTATTAAATATAAGCTCTATTAAAAGTCTAATTTCAAGGATAGGAAGGTTTAAGGATCTTAGCTCCTAGATCTATATATATAACGCTTCGTTATTATAGAAAATAACTTTCCTTATTATAATATATTAGGAGATAAGTTAATAAGGGGAAAGTATAAGTAATTTATAGACTAAAAAGCTAAATAGAAGTAATATTTAAAGAAAAGAAGGAGCTATTATATAATAGCTAATATTATATAGTTAGTAAAAGAATTAAGCTTAAAAGTAAATAATATATATATAAGAGAGAGAAACTGGAGGGCTCAAGGGGTTAGGAGTACGTTTTTATATCTACTAATTACTTTAATAATATAGTAATTTATTAATAGCCTATAGAAGGAATAATTAACTCTCCTCCCTTACCCTCCTTAGCCTTAATAAAATAAAACGAACTTAGGATTAAAAAACCTATAAAAATAGAATAGTAAATTAGAGTAGCTATATATAGGGAAAGAATAAAGGAAATAATAGTTAGTAATAGCTATTAAAATAAGTAGCTTAGTTATAAATTAAATAAATATCCTCTTCTATCCTCTATTATTAACTTCTCCTCTTATAATAACTACCTTTATCTAGCTACTTTAATCTTTATTTAACCCCTTTATACTTTCTTTCTTATATCTATAAATTATATCTTCTTATTATAGCTAATTATAACTTCCTTATCTTAAGCGTTAAAAATACTAATTAACCTCGCTCTTATTATATCTTATTAGTAATAACCCTTCAAGTCCTTAGTCCTAATATCCCTATACCTAAAATAAAGAAAAATAATATACTTCTTTTTATCTAGTACTCTAATAACTAACTTTAGGTATTCCTTCCCTTCTTATTATAATCCCTATAACCTCTAGCTAATAATTATAATTCTTAAGTAGCTATAAGCCTTATTTAGCTTTAACTTTATATCCTTAGTAATAAATACTTAGAGGTAGCCTTTATATTATAAATATTCTCTAATAAAACTACTAAAATAATAAGGCTAGCCTTTTAGAAAGCTTATCTAAGTAAATAGGACTTTAAACGAAGATTTAGGGTATCTAAGGGGTCTAGAGACTTCTACTATTAAGTCTTTATCTATACCTTTATTATATTCCTCGCTAGACTATAAGAGATAAAGGTTTTTTAGCGCGTAGTAGTTCTATATAATTTATTTATTTAATCCCAAGGCGGTTATAATATAGTACCCTATATTTACTATAAAAAGCAGGCCTATGCTACTAGGAACCCTACGACTAGCGTATATATCTATAAACTATACTTCGAGTATATCTCTATACTAAGCATTCCTTATACTAACTACTTCTTCTATAAAACTTAAGAGAGTTACTTATATAATAATCTAAGTATCTATAAATACTATAAGTATAGAATTAGGTATAATAATAAGGTAAGTAGGAGCGGAGAGTTTAATAGTATTAAAGAGATCCTATAGTCCTAAATCCTAGTAAACGCTATAGTTATAGCTATAGCTAAGTTCGACTTCTCGCTCCTTTATAATAAATACTATTAATAAGCCTAGGAATATTACCCTAAAGCTAGGTTTATATACTCTTATTACTAGCCTCTAGCCACTGCATAGTGATTTTACCTGCTTAAGTGCAACAGACCTTCTAACTCCGCGCCTCCTGATAATATATAGCCTTCGGGTATGTGATTATAATTACCGACTACCTTTCCTAACTATAGCTATACCTATATATACCCTACTAGATAGCCTCACGATCTCTAACTTTATATCGATAATAACGTGGTTTTTGATTATTCAAACTACGAAACTGTCGACTTATCCTCTTGCGCACTACCCGCGCCGCTAATACCGCCTCTATCACCGCTTCGTCCGCTAGAATAGCTATGCTATCGTTAGTAACGCTCTCTCTGTGTTATTTAAGCCCTAATAGGCCTGGGCCGCCTGGGCTGCCTCTACCTTAGTAATACGGAGGACCTGCTCGAAGAAGGGCTACTCTATAGGGTATATAATAACTTACTAAACTTCTACTACTAAGTTTACTTACTTAGCTCTAATACTATTACGCCTTATAGAGTCCCTTATAGGGGTATTAAGGTAAGCCCTCTTAAGGGCTAGACTAATAATATACTTTGGGCTTTATATTATAAATTAAGGTAGGAAAATAGGATTTCTAGATATATTTATATAGTATAAGGGGGGGGGGGGTAAAAAAGAAAAAGGGAATAAGAAGCTAGTTGGGTTTATAATAAGAAATCGAGGCGAATAATATATAAATAAGTCTATAAAGCTAAAGTTAAAGTATATCTAAGGATAAGATTAATATTATTCCTTTTATAAGTATCCTCCTTTTTTTCTCTTTAGTAATAAGTAATATAATATTAGTAATAATCCTTTTTAAGAAGGGGGGGGGGGGGGGGGTATAAAGGGTCTACTAATATCCCCCCCTAGGGGCTAATAACTACGATTTTAATACCCTCTTTCCCTTTCTCTTCTTCTCTCTTATCTTTAGGTTATTAATCTTATATTTATTTAGCGAGGGGGGGACTTTAGTTTTATTACTAGAAGGTTAAGGATCTCGTACTTTCCTAGGCTTAATAACCCTATTATAACTACTAATAAATATTAAAGTTATCTAGGTTATTATTATATTAAATAGTAGCAAGGAGGTATACTTAAGTAAATAGGGAGTTACTAACATAATCTCTTACCCTTATCCCTAAAGTTTAGGAATATTATCCCTAGAATCTTAAACTTTTAAATTAAGAGATAAAAGGAAAGGAAAATAAGAATAAGTTTATAAATTATTAATTAAAATAAGTTATAATAGAAGAAACCTTATATATCCCCTAGGTCCTCTATCTTAATATACTCCTTTTCTTTCTCCTTTATTATCTTAGGAATCTTAATAACTAGTTATTATTAACTTTTTAAAGCTTTAATTACTTTCTCTAAATCCTTTAAATATTACTTTAAATATTACTTTAATTATATTACTAATTATAATAAATCCTCCTCTTTTTCCTAATTACTTTCCCTAGGTATTATAAGTTCCTCCCCTCTTCTTTAAGTATATAGTTATTATACCTTTTATTCCCTAGCGCTAGGAAGACTTTTATTAGGTTTCTTTCTAAATTAGATCTATAAATATCTAAATTACTTAGTTCCTAATACTATTTAGGAGCTTAAATAAATTTATAAAGTTAATTCCTATTAAACGTCTTTCTAATAACCTTATTACCTACTAATATTACTAATTAATATAATAGAGCGTTTAGAGCTTATAATAGGATATAAAAAGGACCTTGCTATTAATAGTTAAGCTCTTTAATAAATAACTTATTAATAGAACCCTTAACGTTAAATACTAGTACTAAATTACCTACCTCTAGCCTCTCCTTTCTTATAGTCCTCTTATATTAACTATTATAGTATTCTATAGTTTTCTTATATTAACTATTAATTATCTTTTTAGCTTATTTTCTATTCTTATTAAGTTATAGAAAGCCTTATAATTATATTTAAACCTCCTCTTCCTTTATTATTACTAAATTCTAATTAAGAACCCGCTAGGTTAGCATTAGGGTCTTAATAGGAGTAATAAGCCTAAACCTATATTATAAGTAGAAAGGGCTAAAGCTAGTTAAAGTATAAACGCTCGATCGGTTTATAAATAGGGTAGTAGGAAGGTATAGTTAAGGGTTAATATCTCTCTATCCTCTAGTCTATATTAATAATATATAAGTAATTAGCTAATAACTAGTTTTAACTACTCTATTAGCCCTTAGGTTATATATAGATATTACTTTCCTCTTTATACTATATTTCTTATTAAATTTAATAATAATATCCTTATTCTCTAGCCCTCTATTAATAATAAGTTTAGTATATAGTTTATAATAATAGATAATTTCTTCTTAAATAAACTTAGTAATCTTAGCTAAAGTCGCTCTTTTAAGCTAGTAGGCTTTAAGCTATCCTATTTATAAATCCCTTACCTTAATAAGGTACTACTTACTTACTCTCTATATATCTAATAAGATCCTAGTAAAGAGTAGTCCCTTTAGGGAGCTATAGGTCCTTATATTATCTATATATTAAGCTCTCCTCTTTTAATAATTAGAGTAACTTTTTAGGGATTTACTAATCTCTATATATATACTAGCTTAGATATAGTAATTAGATAGTCTTCTAGCTATAGCTTACTTATTTTAATAATTACTCTCTTTATATACTTTTATAATTAGCTTCTTCTACTACTTAGGATTATTAATAACTCGCCATAATATTAGCTATTAATTTATTAGTCTAGTAAAAAGTAAGTAGTTCTAAATATAATAATCTAATACTTTAGTTTTAAAGTTATAATACCTTACTAGTTAAACTCCTAGAAGATATCTTTATATTATTAAATAGTAAGCGATTTATTAAGAATATACTAAATAGGTCTATAAATTATTAAGAAGTACGTCTAGGATATTTATTATATTACTAATAACCTCTATATTCCCTACTAGGACCTCCTCTATATATTAATTATTATTATAGTATTAAGCTTAATTAAAGAAGGAACTAGCTTCTATATCTATAAAGAAGATCTATAAATTAATCTAGGAGTTAATCTCCCCCTTAGCTTCCTTATTAATAATATTAAAAGGTCCCTAGGGTTTTTATAATAAGCTATCTACTATTATATTCTAAATACTATAAATATATTATATTTTAAAGTTAAATATTTAAATCTATATAATCTAGTAAATAATAAGAGCCCCTAGGAGGTCTATAGCTACTCTATTAAGTTATATAACTAATATCTAAGTATCTATTTCTAGAATAAAGTATTATCTATATAAATAGTTATATACCCTCTTTAAAGCCTTTAGAATACTATATAATTCCTTCTTCCTAGTATTATATAATAGCTTAGGTTCTAACTAAGTATTACTCTTAAAGTAAGAGATTATATACTAGTTATTAATAAATTATCCTAGGACTCCGCCCTATCCTATATTACTAGTATTAACTATAAGGTAGATATCTCCTCCTCTAGGGCTATAGTTTATAGTAATAAGGATTAGAGCCCTTATAAGTATTATCTTTAAGGTATCTATAGCTATTTATTACTTCTCCTCCTAGCTAAATAAGGTATTCTTCTTAAGTAAGTTAATAAGTAGCTTTATAATAGTAAAGTAATCCTTTACCTAGGATCTATAAGATATTATAATCCTAAGGAAAGCTCTTAACTCTATTAAATTAGTATAAGTAGCCTATTTATAGATCTTAACTATCTTCGCTTCCTCTAGATAATACCTATTAGTACTATAAATATAGCTAATAATCGTTACTACTTCCTAGGCTTACTATAACTTAATTACTACTATTATATACTTTACTAACTCTAAATTAACTAGGACCTTATTAATATTCTATAAATATTCTAGAATAAATCTATTAATCCCTAGATAAGACTCAATCTCTTCTTTATTATATTATAAAGTCGGTCCCTTTATAGTAATATTATTAAGGAAGGCTTTATAGTAGCTAGGGATAAGGTTATATAGGATTCTAATTATAACCTATATAAACTAAGTAACTAAGTCTATTACTCCTTAAGATAATATATATATCTATAGTAGTCTAATAAGTAATATGAATATTATTAAGTCTCTACTTATAGGGTCTAAGGGGACTTAGTTATATCCTAAGAAGAGGTCTAGTAGTAATAATAGCTAATATATAGCGAAGTCTTCTAAAAGGTTATCTATTAAAGGGGGTAGTGCTACGTTTTATATTATAATTATATATATCTTAGTCGCTAAGTTAATAAGCCTTATCTTACTATCTTTCTTTTATATAAGGAAGAATAGATTATAATAAGCTATATAACCTGACTTAAGGATTCCCTTCTTTAATCTATCCTTTAGAATTATAATAATATCCTACTCTAGTCCTCTTAATATTAGGATTCCTTTTATTTACTATACTTTATATAGTACTATTTAAATCGTCTATAGAAGCGTAATAAAAGGGTATATAGAGGTATAATACTTAAATTCCTAGGCTAAAGCCTTCTCTCTTATAGTAAGAATAGCTAAAAAGAGCTTCTTTTCTTTAAGCTATAAATAATTAATAGTCTTTAGGATAGCTTCTTATTAAGCTCTTATAAGCCTTATTCCTTACTTAATAGTTAAAAGCTTTAATATAACTAAGCCTATAAATAGGGTACTAAGATCTAATATTATATTTTTCTTAGCCTTTACTTATACCTTTAACTTCTACTCTAGGTCTCTATCTAGGGTTAAACTATCTAATATAGTATTATTAATAGGTTAAATCTTCTTATCTTTCGTTTTATATATTATATTAATATCTTCTATTAGTAATATAGGCGTTATTAATATAGGTTTATAATTATTATAGGAGAAAGTAATATCTATAGCTATAATAACTTTAATACCTCTCTAATATACTAACTTATACTTCCTCCTAGGTACTTTCTTCTTTAATATTCTTTTCCTAAGTCTACGAATATAGTATTAATAATTAATACTATAGCTACTATATCCTACTATATACGTAGTACTTATAATCGCTTTATAAATATTATTAAGCTTAGGGGTAACTTTATTATAAACTATAGTCTCTAGAATATTATTAAGAATTAATCTAAACTCTTTAGAAAAAGTAATAATTCCCTTATCTAGGTCTAACTATTACTTAACTTTATCTAATAGGTTATAAGGGCTTTTAAAAGCTTATTAAATTGCTTTAATATCCTAGTATATCCTTATACTCCCTAGTATTATATCTAGCTCTTCCTTATCCTTAGTATTATTAACTTACTAATTATCTCCTATAAAACCTAAGCTTATTATTATATTAGGTTTATTAGTAGTAGCCTCTATTTCCCCTCTTCTATAGGAGATAAGAGGGTATATTAATACTAAGAAGAAATAAAGTAATCTATCTTAGTAATAATTTCTAAAAAGCGAGTAGTTAAGTCTCCTATATAGAATAATAGTAGGATATTAATCTTAATATTCCTAGACTAAAGGACTCCTATAATCTAGTTCTATATATAATCTAGCGTTATTTAAGTTTTTAAGATAAATAGAGCTCCTAGTACTAGGTCCTTATTATAAGTATTTTTAGGGAAAATAAAAAAGCTAATATCCTAAATCTAATTACTACTAATATAAATATTATTTATAATTCTACCTACGAATTAGGTCCTCTGCTCTCTATTAGTAATCCCGTAGATCCCTATAATTATCTTAACTATATCGCTCTATAAGCCTAGGCGCTTAATATAACTTTTACTAATAAGGTTAATAGCAGAGCTACTATTAATAATCCCTCTAATTAGTATATTTATAGGGCTATAAAGGTTAATAGTAATCTACTAGTAAGTTATAACGAAGTCTAGGATAAAAATATATCTTAGTAGTAGAAGTAATACCGAATCCTAATCTTCTATTATAGTACTTATTCTAAAGAGAGGATTAATTATATAGGAGTTAAATTAGATTACCTTAGTTTATAAATCCTTAGGTAAGTCTATAGAAATAGTAGCTAAAGTTACTTAGCCTTTAGAATAGTTCTTATTAATATTCTATTAATTTATTTATTCCTATAGTTCCCTATTATTAACTACTATCTTATTAAATTAATCTAGGAGCGTTACATTAATAAGAATAAAGACCTCTTATGCTTTTAAGTTATATCTATCGTTATACTAATTAATTATGACTTTAGTAGCGTTATAGACTATTCTATCCTAATTAGGCTAATTCTAATAAAGGAAGGCTTTAGGGATAGCTACTTTCCTATTTACTCTCTTACTATATAGCTTAAGAATAAGAGCGTAGCTAGTTTATAAATTATTATATTAAATCTAAGGCTTATCCTATTTATCCCGCTTCTATTACTTAACTTATTCCTTAGTAGTATTTAGTAGTATAGTGTCTTTAGCTTCTACCTTATTATCTAATAGCTCTATAACTCCCTAGGTAATTTAAATAGGAGGGTCTCGAATTATAAGTACGTTTACTATCTAGGGAGACTAGTAATAATAAGTATTATAAGATTCTATATAATAACCTCTAGCTTTCCCTCTTTCTATAGTAGTAATATCTTCTACTAGGTTAATATATTAGTTCTTTAGCTTAAAGCTAAAGAATATTATATCTATAAAGTTATATAATTATATAGTATCCTTTAATAAATTTATAAAGCTAATAGATAGTTTAGGGTATATCTTATTATAATTAATAACTCTCGCAACCTCCTCTAGAAGCTTTAGCTGCTACTTTTCTACTAACTTACTTATAGTAACTATATAGTATATATAGGTATCCTTATTAATTAGGATATACTTTAGAATTATCTAGCTATTAGTTAATTTATAGTTATAGCTTTTATTAATAATACCTATCTTAACCTTAGTGCTTATATCTAGGGTGCTAATAAAGTAGTAGGGCGATATATAATAGTAGACCCTATTCTAGCTAGCCTTAATATACTTAACGTAGCTAATAATTGTAAGAATAGGTATATAGGTAGCAAAAGGGGCGGTAAAACAGCCTGAATAATAGATATTGATAGGCTGAGTAATATGGTGATGAAAGCTGATAAATTTGAGCATAAGGAGGTATTTTTCCTGGAATTAATTGATGGTATTAATGATGTTATTATTGATAATATTGTTAATAATGTTTCTAAGTTATAAGTCCTACCCTCACGAAGTAAGGGGTAAGATATTCTGAAACGTAACTGCAAAGCAGTAGCTTATTGAGCAGAAATCGCGCTCGGATCACTATGTGGTCCGTGCGTAACTTCTGTATATTTATAGCTATAAAGCTAAGGATTCTAAATATATATATATATATATAAGCTTATTGCTATTATTAGAATTTATATAGATTTTTAAAGTATTTATTCCATGAAGGAAATACTTTTATAGTTATTACTTTATGTTTTATAGTTATTACTTTATGTTTTATAGTTATTACTTTATGTTTTATAGTTATTAAAGAATTATTAAAGAGATATTATATGGGTATATAACTATATATACTATAGTTATTTATTAAGGTTTTTATAAACCTTATAGGATTATTATAGAATTATTATAGAACTTTTAAGATATACATTCGGTATTCTTACAATAATAATATAATTAATAGCGCTTTAAAACTAGTAGGCCCCTATAGCCTAGAAAGGTATATACTATAGTAGTCTATCTTACTAGAAGCCTCTATAGCCTCCTCTTACGCTACTTCTTTTAAATCCCTAGTATTACTAATATCCTCCTTAGTAATCTCTATATCTAGTATATAAATAAAAGTACTACTATTATTAGTATTAAGTTTATAAATAGTCCTAAGATTATTATTTATAAGGCTTAGTAGCTTCTATAGTATTTAGATTAAAAATATTATCTCCTTAGCTAGTAACTCTCTTAATAAGGGTTAAGATATCTATCTTATAATTAGCTTAATTAATATTTAGGGTCCTAAAGTTCTCTATAATAAAGTTAATAATTAAGCTAGTAGTCTAGGCTATAGAGGGTCCTTTAACTTTAGCCCCCTACCTTATTAGAATTATCTTTATAAGAACTTAAAGCGTTATTATTAGTTTAGGCTTAATAAGGCTAGATAACTACTAAAGTTCCTAGTAAGTAATAGATTATTAAATTTAGGCGTCTTTTATTATAACCTACGACTTTAAAGTAATTTCTATAGGCTAGTAGCTAAGACTTTAAGCTATAGCTCTTATAGCTCGTTTTAAAAAGTAGTAATAAGTAATATAAATAGGCTTAGTATAAATAAGTTTTAAGTCTCTATATTAGATAGCTCTCTATTAAAGCTATTAAATAGTAGTAATTAATATTATAACCTAAGAAGGGTTATTATCCTCGATATAAGATCCTATAACTAGGTTCTAAAGGTCCTTATTAAGGTCCTAATAAGACTTTAGGTTTATAAATCTAAACTAGTATAGAAGTTTCTCCTTAGCTTTCTTCTAGGTCTTAGCTTTATTAATATAAGATTTTACTACGTCTTAATAGTTACTAGAGCTATATATATAGACCTCGTTCTTTATATTATTATTAGTCTTATAGTAAAGTTTTAAAAGGCTCTTATAGTTAGTAATAAAGTCTAAGATATTAGTACTAATAAACTTAGGCGCTCTGATTAAGTAGGGAGTTATTACTATAATAATAGGACGTCTTATAAGGAGATTAGTAAGAGCTATAATATCCTAATTAGTATAACTTCCTTTCGGGGAATATAGAGTACTTAAGGGCGTTACTCCTATCCCTAAAATAGGATTCGCAGACCTATCTATATTATTATTAGAAGCTAGCTATCCTATCGTATAAGGTTATATCTTATTAAATAAAGCTCCTATAAATCTCTCTTTAGGCTATTTCCCCTTATTAGAAGAGGATCTAATATCTAAGTTAGCTAAAGAAGAAGGAGATATAATACTTATAGGTCTATAAATATTAAAGTTAATATTATATAATTAAAGTAATAGAGTCTTCTAGTTAATAAAATAAAGTTATTATTATAATATATTTTAAATAGAAAGATAAAGTAAGTAGTTATAACTTCTTTTAAAGAAAATATAAAAGAAAATAATATAAACTAAATAACTAACTAAATATAGGAAAGGTCTAGCGACCTCGATCTTATTACTCTAGGCTCTTATAGATCTACTTTAAGTCTTATTACTTAATATAGAAGGGTCTTCCTAATAACGCTTTTATTGTAGAAGAATTTATAGCTTTATTATATTAATACTTCTTAAAAATTAGTACGTCGCTCTTAGTACTTAGGGTTATAATAGTAAGGGGTTCGTTAGTCTCTAATTACTAATCTAGTTAATCTCGTTATACTTATTAGCTTAGTAAGACTACTAATTTCTATATTAGTATTATATATAGCTATCTTAGCTACCTTAGCTATAACTCGCTAGTAGAATAATAGTAGTTATAATAATATATAAGGGGTAAGGAAAGGAATATACTTAGTAGAACCTACTAATAGCATAAAAAAAAGAGAGAAAGGGAGGATTTTAGGGTCTATATTATTCCTACCTTAATTCTATAAGAAAGTATAGCTATTACTATTCCCTTAGAACTAACGTAGGTCTGCGAATATCTTCCTCTCTTTTAAACTACGTTTTTATTATTATTTATATTGTTATTATTTATTATTTATAAATTTCTTAAGTTATTATTATATTTAAAGTAGATTAATTATATATATATATATATATTAATAGCGGGGACGTATAGACGTAGCGAAGGCATCTAACTCTCTAAGAAGTTTATAAAGGCTATTAAAAAGAGTAAAAGAATCCGCCTCTAGGTACTATTAGGAAGGGCTAGAACTAGTAAGAACTATAAAAGATAATAAATAATATAACTCTACTTATAAATACGTAAGAGTATTAAAAGTAAGCTTAAAAGATATATAGAATAATTACTAGATCTAATTAAAATAGATTATCTAAATTAGGCGCGGACTCGCTAAGAAAATACTAGAAAACAAGGTATAAGATTATTAAGATATTAATTATAATAATATATATATAATACTAAAGTCTGCTACGCTCCTCTCCTCTACCCTCTACTCCTTAGTCTTCCTATTATAGGTCCGTTCGCTAAGGGAGTTTTTCAAAAGCTGCGCAGCTAAGTCTATCTTATCCTATCCTAGTATACTAAGTAGAGAGGTAACATTAGATTATAATAATAATATAGGGCGGAATACTATAGCCTAACGAACTAATAGCCTAAATAATTATAAACTACTTATAATTACTAGGCTATATTATTTTTATATTTAAATGCTTTTTAGCGCTCGTTATAAGTATTCTAGATATATTCTAGCTTATTATAAACCTAGTCTTATTAAAGTTATAGATTTCTAAGTCTATAATATTATATTTAGTAACTATATCTATCATAAGGTAAAGCTATATATTTATTATATCTAGATCTTTATATTAAGCCCTCTTATAGTTATACTTACAATAAAAGCATATTTATAGCTATAATTATTACTTAATAAAGTTTAAAGCCTAGCGCTTCTTAACTAGGGGCGCGTTATAATTAGCAAGTAGTTAATTAGCTATATCTTTTATATTACTAATATAGGGAGGAAATAATCGGGAATCTAGGTTAAGAATATACTTAACTAGCGTCTCTTCTTCTAATAGTATAAGCTTTTGCGAGTTTAGTATAATATCCTATTATGTAGGTATACCTTTTAATTAGGTGCCTAAGGTTCTAGGAGAGACTAAATAGATTCTAGTTACTACTTAAATACTAAGATGTAGGGTTTAATTAATAGCTTAGATAGCTAGGTTTAATTAAGCTTCTTGAGTTTATAATATGATTATTTTATTATAACATTACGTAGGGTATAAGGTAGAAGATAGTATAGTCGCGATCGGGTAGGTAGCTCGCTTATTAACCACGTTATCCTATAAAGACCTAGCTAAGTCTTTTAATTATTAATTATAGACCTAACTAATTTAATTATTATTATAGTCTCTCTTTACTAGATTTATCTATTTAATAAAGTCTATATATTTCTATTATTAGAGAGACTTTATAAGTCTATTTACTATAAGCTCTACTAATAGGGTATATTTAATTTTAATTTATCTTTCTTTAAACTCCTATTATAGCTAATGATTATAAATCTATATGTAGCGAAGTTATAATCTTAAGCGCTCTAGTTCGTTTATAACTAGGTTAATTATCTATTAATTATTAACTTAGATCTTAACTCTTAATAATAAGGGTTATTAATCTTAAAGCTTTATAATTAAGTAGCTAATAAATAATCCTTCCTTTACTATTTAGGATAAGGCTAGTGGTTTAGCTTCTATTATTAATATAGGTATTATATCCTACTTATTTACCTTCAAACTAATAACTCCTCTATAGAGTTTTATTATAAATACTTATAAACTCTTATAATCTATTAAGTTACTAGTCTAACTAGTATCTAAAGCGATAATTAAGCTATTCTTAGCAGTTCCCTTATCTATACTAAACTTAAGGTAAAGGTCTTTTATATTATTTAGGTAAATAAGTACTTAGTTTACTATATATTAATATTTATTACTTAGATTATAATTAAAACGAGTAAGGTATATTATAGCGAAGGCTATATTAGGTCTAGTTATAATAGCTATATATAGTATTAATCTAATCTTTTATTAATATATAATTATTTACTTTAGAGATACTTATAATTAGTAATGTTTTAGCTCTTCTATACTTATAAGTATTTCATAAGTCATTTTTAGTAGCTAGTTTAATATCTTAAGGCTTAGATATTTCTAGATCTTATTAGTATATAATCTCTAGGATATTTAATACTAAACGCGCTCAGCGCGGTTATCCCATCCAAGGGCGCTCAACGCAACCAACGCGTCAAATATACCTAAACGTAGTAAACCTCCTTAAAAGGGTTTATCACCTTTAAGGAGAAAACCTTCTAAAATTATAGAATTTTTACTTATATTTTTTACTTATTATATAGATTATATTAATTAGTAGTATAACTTTAATAATTAGCTATATCCCCTTATAATTAAGGATATCCCTTATAATTAAGAAAGATATTTAACTATATAAATAGCTAACCCTATTAAGTTTATATAAAGTAATATATTAGTAGTTAATACCTATAAGTATTATATATTATTAAAAGCCTCTAGACTCCCCCTTTCCCTTAACTAAGAAATATTAATAAGAGATATTAAATATTTATTATTTCTATTAACTAGGAGATATCCCTAAGAGATATTAAACCTTATAGATTTCCTTAACTAAGGAATATTCTAAAGAGATAATAAACCTTGAAAATAATAATATCTTATAAGCTACTTTCTAATCATAAGGTTAAAGAAGGTCTTAAGTCTAAGCTCCTAGAGCTTATTAACTATTTAATTATTATATACGTTATAATAGTGCTTAAGTAATACCCTAATAAGTTCTATATATTACTTATTTAAATTAAGTATACCCTCCTCAGATTAGCTATAAAAATAAGTATTATAGCTATTATTTATAAGAACTTTAAATAATATTTAAGTAACTACTATAAATATACTTAAAACTTACTACTATAAAGAGAAGTATATAAAATTACTTAATATATTTAAAATACGGTTCTAAGGATATAGATAATAAATCTTTAACTATTTACTAATATTATTAAATAGTAATATTGCTTTAACTTTCCTTATTATAATTAATATATTAAGATAGAGATTAAATAGGGCTAGACGCTAGATCTAATACTCCCCTTTAAAGAGGATAAAGAGAGGGGAGGTTATATAACCCTAAGAGCTAAAGCTATAAATAATCTAAACATCTTAAAACTTATATCTAAACTTAATATAATAATAATTTCTAAAGCTTTTCTAATATTACTATTAACTCTAGAGGAGTATTATAAGTTTAGATAAAGCTTCATAAATACTCTATAAACCACGTTATTATTAATATAAAGTTAAAGATCGTGAGGCTATCTAGTATAATAGGTATATATAAGTATAGCTATAGTTAGGAAAGGTAGTTAGTAAGATTACGTAACCGAAGGCTATATATTATTAGGAGGCGCGGAGTTAGAAGGTCTGTTATACTTAAGCAGGTAAAATCACTATGCAGTGGCCAGAGGCCAATATAAGAGGATTATAAGGAAGGAGAGGCTAGAGGTAGATAATTTAGTACTAGTATTTAATATTAAGAGATCTATTAATAAATTACTTATTAAAAGGCTTAACTACTAATAATAAAGCCCCTTTTATATCTTATTATAAGCTCTAAACGCCCTATTATATTAATTAATAACTTTAGTAAGGGAAGAGGTTATTAAGAAGATATTTAGTAGAAATCGACTTTATGAATTTATTTAAGCTCCTAAAGGGTATTAAGAACTAAGTAATTTAGATATTTATAGATTTAATTTAAAAAGAAGCCTAATAAAAGTCTTCCTAGTGCTAGGGAATAAAGAATATAATAATTATATACCTAAGGAAGAGGAGAGAGGAGGAAGAACTTATTAAGTTCGGAATTACGCCGCAGCCCCTTTGCAAAAAGACTATAATAAATTCACCTAGTTTATAAGTATAATTCGGGAAATACTATATAGGTATTTTAACCTATACCCTCTACTAGTTAAGGAAAATAATATAGGAACCCTATATATTCCTATTACTTATAAGTAAACCCTCTAAATATTATAAAGTCGGACGCGCGCTATACTAGGGCTAATTATATTAGAGCTAAATAAGCTACTAAAGCTCTTATAATAACGCCCTCACTAAACCTTCTAGTAAGGTAAAAGCTATTATATAAGATAACTCCTTAACCTAAAAGGTTAACTTTTTAATAAGGTAAATGCTACTATATAAGAGGTAACTCCTTAACTAAAGAGGTCTTTCCTAAGAGGTTCTTATAGCTAGAAGTATAAGAAGCTCTGCTACGAGCAAGGCCTTATACCTCTCCCTCTTCCTTATCCTTATCCCTTAACTATATTAATACTAGACCCTATATATAAATATACTAAGCCCGAGCGAGGCACGCCCTTTAGTATAAATAACGCGGAGGGGGTCGCTAGAGAGTTTAGCCTCGATGCGATTAATAGAACCCGCTCCTTTATTAACTACTCCGCTAGGAATAAGAGGATAAAGATAGTAACGACTTCTAGCGGATGAAGCGGTAATAGAGGCGGTATTAGCGGCGCGGGTAGTGCGCGAGAGGAAAAGTCAATAGTTTCGTAGTTTAAATAATTAAAAACTATATTATTATTAATATAAAGTTAAAGATCGTGAGGCTATAGGTATATATAAGTATAGCTATACTTAGGAAAGGATTACGTGACCGAAGGCTATGTTTTATTAGGAGGCGCGGAGTTAGAAGGTCTATTACACTTAAGCAGGTAAAATCACTATGTAGTGGCTACAGGCCGAGGGAGAACTTATAATATCTAGGGAAAGTAATTAGAATAAAGAAGAGGATTTATTATAATTAGTAATATAGTTAAAATACTATTTAAAGGATTTAGAGAAAGCTATTTAGGCTTTAAAAGTTAAATAATAACTAATTATTAAGATTCCTAAGATATTAAAAGAGAAAAAGAAGAAGTATATTAAAATAGAGGAATTAAAAGATATATAATATTTCTTTTATTATAACTTGTTTTAATTAATAATTTATAGACCTATTTGTATTTATTTTTCCTTATATTTCTTATTTTAAAAGTTTAAGATTCTAGGGATAATATTTCTAAACCTTAGGGATAAGGGAAAGAGATAGTATTAATACCTCCTTCCTTATTTAAGTATACCTCCTCGCTACTATTTAATATAATAATAGCCTAGATACTAATTACTTTAATATTTATTAATAACTTTAATATCTATTCGTAATTATAATAGGGTTATTAAGCCTAGGAATAAATAAGACCTTTAACTTCTTAGTAATAATATTAAAGATCCTTCTCGCTAAATAAATATAAGATTAATAACTTAAAGATAAGAGAGAAGAGGAGAAGGAGAAAAAGGTAAAATCGTAGTTATTAGCTCTAGGGGGGATATTAGTAGACCCTTCCCGCCCCCCCTCTAAGCTAGAAATGATTATTACTAATATTAGATTATCTACTAAAGAGAAGGAGACGGATACTTATAAAGGGGATTATATTAATTCTATACTTAGATATACTTTAAATGTAGCTTTATAAACCTATTTATATATTATTTACCTTGATTTCTTATTATAACCTAACTAACTTCCTATTCCCTTTTTCTTTTACGCCCCTCCCCCTATATTATATAAATATATCGAGAAATCCTATTTTCTTATCTTAATTTCTGATATAAAGCCCTTAGTAATCTATAATTTTAATAAGGTTAAACTTTAGAAGTAGCTCTATTATAAAAGAGTAATAAGAGTATATAAACCTAGCTTTAGGGTAATATTCCTAAGCTTATTAATAATATTTACTAGGATTTAGGATTATAAGATCTCCTTAATACTATTAACCTCCCTACTCCTCTTTACCTTATTATTATACTTAATTCTATATCTATAGCGCTTATAAATATTTAGATTATTATATAAGTAATTCTTTTAAGTCTTATAAAAGAAGTAGTTAGTATAAGGAGTACTTAGTATAGAGATATATTTAAAGCATAGTTTATAGATATCAATACTAGTTATAAGGTTCCTAGTAGTATAGGCCTACTCCTTATAATAGATATAGGGTATTATATTATAACTACTTTAGGATTAAATAAATAAGCTATATATAGCTACTATATACTAGAAGACCTTTATCTCTTATAATCTAACGAGGAAAGTAATAGAAGTATAAAAAAAGCTTAATAGCAAAAGCCTCTAAACCTCTTAGTTATCTTAAATATTTATTTAAAATCCTATTTATTAAGATAAGCCTTCTAAAAAGCTAGCCTTATTACTTTAGTAGTTTTATTAGAGAATATCTATAGTATAAAAGCTATTTCTAATTATTTATTACTAGGCATACTAAGTTAAAGCTAAATAAGGCTTATAGCTACCTAGGAATTATAATTCTTAGCTAGAAGGTATACGAATAATAAGGCCTCTGGCCACTGCATAGTGATTTTACCTGCTGAAGTGCAACAGACCGTCTAACTCCGCGCCTCCTAATAATATATAGCCTTCGGTCACGTGATCGTAAGTAAGTCTCCTCCCTCTTCTACCTATTAAATCTCTTAATATTAGATTTTCCTAAGTTGCTAACTACCTCTCCTAACCATAGCCGCACTTATATATACCCCACTAGATAGCCTCACGATCTTTAACTTTATATCGATAATAACGTGGTTTTTAATTATTCAAACTACGAAACTATTAACTTTTCCTCTCGCGTACTACCTGCGCTACTAATACTACCTCTATTACTACTTCGTCCGCTAGTTATTACTATCTTTATAGTCCTCTTATTCGATTAGGTTAGCTAATACCTTCGTAGTTATGCTATTATTAGTAACGCTCTCTCTATATTAAAGTAGTTAGTATAAGCTATACTTACTAACCCCTAATAGGCCTAGGCTACCTAGGCTACCTCTACCTTAGTAATATAGAGGACCTACTTAAAGAAGAGCTACTCTATAGGGTATATAATAACCTACTAAACTTCTATTACTAAGTTTACTTATTTAGCTCTAATACTATTATACCTTATAGAGTCCCCTATAGGGGTATTAAGCTAAGCTCTCTTAAGGGCTATACTAATAATATACTCTCTATATACAGCGGAGTAGTTAATAAAAGAGCGGGTTTTATTAATTATATTAAGGCTAAACTCTCTAGCGATCCCCTCTATATTATTTATACTAAAAGGCGTGCTTTACTTAGGCTTAGTATATTTATATATAGGGTCTAGTATTAATATAGTTAAGGATT
This sequence comes from Colletotrichum ledebouriae, assembly GCA_036785755.1. NCBI lineage: Eukaryota > Fungi > Ascomycota > Sordariomycetes > Glomerellales > Glomerellaceae > Colletotrichum > Colletotrichum ledebouriae. Next base: position 76,954 of record JAVHLU010000136.1, read on the forward strand.
TATTATAGGTTATAAGTATACTTAGGACTTCGTAGATAAGGATAAGGAAGAGGGAGAGGTAGAAAGCCCTGCTTATAGTAGCAGAGCTTCTTACGCTTCTAGCTATAAGAACCTCTTAGGAAAGACCTCTTTAGTTAAGGAGTTACCTCTTATATAGTAGTATTTACCTTTAATACCTTGCTAGAAGGTTAACCTTTTAGGTTAAGGAGTTATCTTATATAGTGGCTTTTCTAAGCTATAAGAGCCTTAGTACCCCGTTCGGCTCTAATATAATTAGCCCCGGTGCGGCGCATATCCGACTTTATAATATTTCGAGGGTTTAGAAGTAGTAGGAATATATAGGGTCCCTATATTATTTTCCTTAACTAGTAGAAGGTATAGGTTAAAATACCTATATAGTATTTCCTAAATTATGCTTATAAATTAGGCGAATTTGTTATAGTCTTTTTGCGAAGGGGCTGCGGCGTAATTCCGAACTTAATATAAATAATAATAAAAAAGGGAAGGAATACCTAAACTTAGTTATTAGATTATGAAATAAAAAGAGGTATATTATTTTTCTTTATTTTAAGTATAGGGATATTAAGACTAAGGATCTAAAGGGTTATTACTAATAAAAGATAATAAGAGCGAGGTTAATTAGTATTCTTAATACTTAAAGAAAGGAAGTTATAAGTAGCTATAATAAGAAGAGATAATTTATAGATATAAGAGAGAAAGTATAAGGAGGCTAGGTTAAGATTAAATAATTAAATAGAAGTAATTATTATAAGAGGAGAAGTTAATAATAGAGAATAGAGGAGGATATTTATTTAGTTTTATAACTAGATTACTTATTTTAATAGCTACTACTAACTATTATTTCTTTTATTCTTTCCCTATATAAAACTACTCTAATTTATTATTCTATTTATTATATGTTTTTTATCCTAAGTCTAGTTTATTTTATTAAGGCTAAAGAGGATTAGAGAGGAGAGTTAATTATTCCTTTTATAAGCTATTAATAAATTACTATATTATTAAGGTAATTAGTAGATATCAAAATATATTCCTACCCCCTTAAGCCCTTTAGCCTTTTTCTTATATATATATATTACTATTAAGCTTAATTTATTTATTAATTATATAATACTAACTACTATATTATAGCTTCTTTTTTACTTCTAACCTTATATCTATTTAACTTTTTAATTTATAAATTACTAATACTTACCCTTTATTAACTTTTCTTCTAATATATTATAATACAGAAGTTATCCTTTATAATAATAAGGCGTTAGATACTTATATCTAGGAGTTAAGATCCTTAAACCTTCGTATTATTAATATTAGTTTTTTAACTAGGCTTATACCTAATAAACTAAGTATAAGTAGGTTCTAAGTATAGGGATAAAATAATAGAGATATCCTAGGCTTTAGACCTCCTAATAAACTTAGTTACTAGCTTTAACTAATTCAATATAAAGTATACCCCCTATCTAGGATAGATAATATCCCTAGTTAAATAGACCCTTTTAATATAGTATTAAAATATAACCTTATTAAGTATTAAAATAAGACCTTAGAAGTAATAAAGGAGATAATTCACCCTTTATACTTATAATAAGTAATAGCTAGTATATTTAATATTATTATTATATTTAAAATAGTAACTCTAATATATACTAAGGATATTATAGTAGTTACTTATTACTCTATAAGGCTTACTAAGCCTAGCTAACTACTCTATTATAATATAATTAGAAGCATAGAAAACGACTTTAAAAATAGAGATATAAGAAATATTATAGTTACCTAGATTAAAACTAAATCCCCTAATATACTTGTTATTTATTTATAAGTACTTAAGTCTATTCAAGTAGTTCTTACAGGTCTACCAATTAATATATAAGATAGAAGAAGCTAGTTTTATAATAATTCATAGTTAAGAAGAGGAGTAGAAAGATAAATATAAACCTTATTATAAGTTTTTTATTAAGAAGTAATATAAGAGAGATCTTAATAAGATAGTTATACGTTATTAGATTTTGTAAGAATACCGAAGGTATATCTAAAGGAATTCTATAATAATCTTATAAGGTTTATAAAAACCTTAATAAATAACTATAGTATATATAGTTATATAACTATATGATATCTCTTTAATAATACTTTAATAACTATAAAAGTATTTCCTTCATAGAATAAATACTTTAAAAATCTATATAAATTCTAATAATAGCAATAGCCTTATATATATGTATATATATATTTATAATCCTTAGCTTTATAGCTATAAATATACAGAAGTTACGCACGGACCACATAGTGATTCGAGCGCGATTTCTGGTTAATAAGCTACTGCTTTGCAGTTACGTTTCAGAATATCTTACCCCTCACTTCGTGAGGGCAGGATTTGTAACTTAGAAATAATATCAACAATAATATCAATAATAACATCATCAATACCATCAATTAATTCCAAGGAAAATACCTCCTTATGCTTAAATTTATTAGCTTTTATCACCATATTACTCAGCCTATTAATATCTATTATTCAGGCTGTTTTACCGCCCCGTTTGCTACTTATATACCTATTCTTACAAATTTTAATATATAAACCCTCTACTATAAGCTTTAAGCTTATACTTTATTAATTAGCCTGGGTTCTTTACATAAATTAGAAGCCTAGTACTACTAAAGTAGCTTATTAAGATATAATATTAAGTCTGGATTAATTACTTATTAATAGCTTTTATTAATAAAATAGCTCTAGAAAGTTACTAGGTCTAACTAAAAGTAGATAAATTACTATATAATTAATACTTTATATTAAGAGATAAGGATATTAAGAAAAAAGTATCTTAAAAGAATAATAAATTTTAAATAGCTAAATATACCCCTTAATTTATAGATCTAGAAGTTTCCTCTTAAAATAGGATAGATATTAACTTACTAATACCTAAAGGTATTAATTTATAAACTAGCTTAATAGTTCTTTTAAATCTAGAAGGGTTAAATAGGGAGGAAGGTTTATTAAAAGAACTAAATATCTAGAATATAAATAGGAGGAATTAGTATAAGAAGTATGAGAGGGATTATAGCTAATAATAACTTATTAATTTTATAAAATACCTTAATTACCCTAGATCTATAAAACTATTTATATTACCTTGCGTAGCCCCTAATACCCTAAGAGATATTATATTTAACCTTATTAATATCTAAGTAGTACTTATTATTAGGACACCTAAAGGAAACCCTATATTAAATAAGGATAAACCTATACTAGTAATCCTATAGTATATATATTAGAGTTATGAGTCTATAAGTTATATAATAACCTAATATAGAAGGGGGTTACCTATTAAGACTTTAAAATAAGTAGAATATTTATTAGATCTCTATAATATATAAGGAAGGTTAATAAGGTAAGAAGAACTAGATAATTTAGAGGTTATAGCCCTTTTTATATTTATAATTAAGAGCTATTCTTATCCTATTAATAAAATAGCCTAGTGACCTAGGAAGGAGATTGATAAAGCTTCTATAGAGCCTAAGAGATAAGAGGTAAAGAACCTTTAGGATATTACTAGAGCTTTTTTCTTATAGAAATATAGTAATTATTACTAGGCTATAATCTTTATAAATTAGATATATAATAACTACTTCTATTATAACTCTATATAGGACTAGAATAGTAATTAATACTTTATTAAGGTAATATAAGACCTCGATATATAATATCATAAGATAGGAGCCCCTTAATAACTCTAAAAGCTCCTATTAGTAGGCGCTTATATAGTTAAGTTTAGTAGAGGGATAGATTAATATATAGCCTCTAATATATTTAATAAGCTAGAGCTCTAATCTAAGAGGGTTGATTATTACTGTATTTTAATAGACTAACCTTAAGTAATAGTATTTTATTTACTAACTTAGAATTCCCCTTGGTTAACTAATATATCTCTATAATTACTTTAGAGTTCTATAAACTAACTATAAATAGTAATATAACTCTATAAGATATCCTAATAAGCTAGTAAGACTTTTAGAAAGTATCTTTCCTCCTATTATATCCTCTTACTCCTTTACTTATAGATAGTAATATAATAGACTTTAGGAATAATAATAATATTACGCTATCTCCTATAGGGGATATTCCTTAACCTATTTATAAATTATTAATATTATCTAGATCTACTCTATTTAAAATACTAAATAAGGAGCTTAAATACCTTAAGTACTAACTTTAGTTATAAGTCTTATGGAAACTAAGTTAAGATATAATTACTAAACTACGCTTAAGAACTATAATTATAAATATATTATTATATCTTAAGTAGCTTAATCTTTTAAGTAAGTATAATTATAATTATACTAATTATATCTAGTAGAGGGTTAGCTAATAGGATTAGATTAAGTAGAATATAGCTAAAGGAGTATATTATTATAACTTCTTATACTTAGTATAATAAGATACGTAGTTCTAGCTATACTAAGGATTAGAGTAAAATAAGGAGTATAATAAAGAAGAAGAGGTAGTAAGGCTATTATTAAGATATAACTTATAATAGAAAATAGTTAAACCTAAGGGACTATCTTAAGGATTGGATTATCTACCTAGAAGACGTTATTAATAAAAGGGATCTATAAATAGAATTTAATTATAATTTTTATAAAATAGTTTTATTTATTTTTTAAGACTCTCTTTTATAATATTATAAAGAGTTTTAAGGGGATAATTAGGATAAGATAAGATAGACTTAGCTATATAGCTTTTAGAAAGCTCCCTTAGTATATAGGCCTATTATAAGAGGACTATAGAGTAGAGCGTAGAGGAGGGAAGAGTAGTAGACTTTAGTATTATTTATATATTGTTATTATTAGTACCTTAATAATCCTATATCTCGTTCTTTAGTATTTTCTTAGCGAATTTAGATCTAATTTAGATAATCTCTTTTATTCAGATCTATAAATTATTTTATATATCTTTTAAGCTTATTTTTTAATATTCTTAACTATTTATAGGTAGAGTTATATTATTTATTATCTTTCTAGTTCCTATCGGTTCCAGCCCTTTCTAGTACCTCTAGAATAACCTATATTTTATATACCTAGATATTACTTTACCTCTAATAGATAATAATCTAAATAAGAAGATACTAAGTACGTTATACTTTACTTTATCTACCATTACCTACCTTATATCAAGATACCTTATAGAAAGCTAGGATACTAGGTCTATAACTAAGAGGTTTTTAAGCGCGCCTTTAACTAAGAAACCTAGCGTTATCGAACTAGCTATAATATCTCTAGAACCCTATTGATTATCTACCTAGGAACTAATATAGACTCTATTTCCTAACTACTATTTACTAACTAAATTAAGTTCTATTACTAATTTCTTAACCCTATCTTAAACTTTAGTTAGCTATTACTCTATTAAGTTCGGAATTACGCCGCAGCCCATGCGTAAAAAGACTATAATAAATTCACCTAGTTCGTAAGTATAATTCGGGAAATACTATATAGGTATATTAACCTATACCCTCTACTAGGTAAGGAAAATAATATAAGAACCTTATATATTCCTACTACTCGTAAGCAAACCCTCTAAATATTATAAAGTCGGACGCGCGCCGCACTAGGGCTAATTATATTAGAGCTAAACGGGCTACTAAGGCTATTATACTAACGCCCTCGCTAAACCTTCTAGTAAGGTGCTATAAAAGCTACTATATAAAATAACTCCTTAACCTAAAAGGTTAACCTTCTAGTAAGGTACTAAAAGTACTACGAAAGCTATTATATAAGATAACTCCTTAACTAAAAAGGTTAACCTTCTAATAAGATAAATATTACTATATAAGAGGTAACTCCTTAACTAAAGAGGTCTTTCCTAAGAGGTTCTTATAGCTAGAAGTATAAGAAGCTCTGCTACTACGAGCAGGGTATTATACCTCTCCCTCTTCTATCCTTATCCCTATAACCTATAATAAATCCTTAACTATATTAGTACTAGACCCTATATATAAATATACTAAGCCTAAGCGAGGTACGCCTTTTAGTATAAATAGTATAGAGGGGATTACTAGAGAATTTAGCCTTAATATAATTAATAAAACCCGCTCCTTTATTAACTACTTTACTATATATAGAGAGTATATTATTAGTATAGCCCTTAAGAGGGCTTACCTTAATACCCCTATAGGGGACTCTATAAGGTATAATAGTATTAGAGCTAAGTAAGTAAACTTAGTAGTAGAAGTTTAGTAGGTTATTATATACCCTATAGAGTAGCCCTTCCTTAAGCAGGTCCTCTATATTACTAAGGCAGAGGTAGCCTAGGTAGCCTAGGCCTATTAGGGCTTGAATATCGGTAAGTATAGCTTGCGCCGACTGCTTTAATATAGAGAGAGCGTTACTAATAATAGCATAGCTACGAAGGCGTTAGCTAACCCAATAGAATAAGAGGATAAAAATAGTAATAACTTCTAGCGGATAAAGCGGTAATAGAGGTAGTATTAGCAGCGCAGGTAGTGCGCGAGAGGAAAAGTTAATTATTTCGTAGTCTATTAAATAATTAAGAACTACGTTATTATTAATATAAAGTTAAAGATCGTGAGGCTATAGGCATGTATAAGTATAGCTATGGTTAGGAGAGTTATAATCACGTAACTAAAGGCTATATATTGTCAGGAGGTGCGGAGTTAGAAGGTCTGTTGCACTTAAGCAGGTAAAATCACTATACAGTGGCCAGAGGCCGCTATTAGTCTATAATATTATATAGAACTCCCTTAAATATAACCTATATTATAATATTAATATTACTAATAAGCTAATTACCATTAGGTCTAGAGAAATATTAAGTAGAGATAAAGAAGAATCTATAAATATTAAACGTGCTTAAGCTAATAAGCCTATTAAAGCTACTTAGCTTAAATAATCCCTTAATACTAACTAACCTAACTAAACTATTAATATTATTAAGTATATTAAATCTTAAGTATTAACTAATATCGCTATAGCTAGTACCTAATTAACTCGTATTATTTAAAATAAAACTAATAAGATAGCTACTTTTAATAAGTAAGCTACTAGTATTAGTACTCCTAATATAGTAAATACTATTAAAGCTATTAATAGAATATAAGCCTATAGTCAACGCGTTAGCTATATCTCTATCCTACTTAATTGATATAGAGATACTTAAATCGCCCTAGCTATAGTAATCTTAGAGGGTTATACTAGTAATATTAGTACTATTATACTTAACTTAGGCTAGTTTATTAAGTTAGCTAGTAATAAGTTTAAGGTTATTATAATAACTATCCCTAAGGGACTAACTAATAAGAGCCTAGGCTTTCTTAGCCCTAAGTAATACCTTACTACTAAGTTATTTAATAAGTATATAGCTTCTGCTATAGGTTTAAATAATCGCTCTAATATTAACCCTTTCTTTAGCACTAGCTCCTATAATACCTCTAATACGCCTAGCGCTATTAAGACGCCTAATATCACCTCTAGTATTAAGATTATTATTATTACTAATAAGTAGTTATTTATTTATATCTCTAGCTTTTATTACCTTACCTATTCTTATATTAAGTTCCTAAATGTATAAGAAGTAATTAATATCTACTTTTAGTATATCTACTTCTTTAATATAACTAACTTTATTACTGTCTGATATTCTAAGCGCCTAACCCTCTATACCCTTATCTAGAATAGTATAATTATCCTTAACCCTTATATATATATATTAGAGCCCTTAACCTATTTATTACTAAGTATATTATAAGTAACCCCGACTTTAGTATTATATTGTTATTCTTTATTATTAAATAGATATTATACTACGAGTTTCCTAGTATTTACACTAAGAGTAATATATATATTAGCTAGGCTATAGTTAATTGTAATAACCCTAGCGCTATCTATACCCTTCTAGATATTAATAACGCTAAAACTACGGATATAGCTAACTTCTAGTATAAATATGCTACTAACCTCTAAGGCCTTTACACTAATATTACCTCCCTTACTACTTTAATTACTATTATTAAAAATGATAATATTATAGAGTTATACCTTAAGATTAGTAATAAGACTTACTACTAGTTCCTTAAGTAATAATAAGATAATACCTAAATATCTACTACCTATAATTATTATAAGCTACGCCCGGGTTAAGCTTACCTAGGCTTCTACCTAGGTTTACCGCCTTAAGGAGCTACCTAGGGCCTACCTAGGGCCTACCTAGTTATTCCCTATAGACTAGCAAAATCTCTACTAGAGAGGAAGACTTCCCCTTTTCCTCTTTAGCTTAAATAAATAGTATTATAGCGACCTCTTATTAAATAAACTTAGGTCTAACCCCTTATATATTTAAGCTTATTACTATAATAATAATAATAAGTTAAGCGCTGCTCCCTATTAGTTAGTAAGATAGTTAATAGTAGTATAGCTAAAACTTAAGATAAGCTATTATAAGCTAATTTAGTAGTAGTAATAAAGTCCCTCTAGTAATAGTTATAGGAGGTTAAGTAGGGGAATAGCTAACGCATAGCTATATAGACCCCTATAAGTACTACTAGTAAGATACTAGTAATACCTAGTATAATATACTAGAAGCTATTACCCCTACTCCTGAAGTTTTTAAGTAAGTAAAAAGAATATACTACCTAAATATAATAGATAAAGCATAAGATTACTATAGATAGGGCGTTCTATACTATAGATATAGAGGTATAATACCTTATTAACTCCTACTTAGATATTATAGCCTAATAAGTAGTCTCTACTTTCTATAGAGCTAGGGGGGGCAGGGGGAAATATAACCCTAAGGACTTAATAGCCTACCTAGACTAGATATATAAGGACCTAAATATCTAGTTATAAGCTATAGCTTAACTATAGACCCTCTAGTAGAAAGAGAATAAATCCCTAATAACTTTCTTATTAAGATTTAAGTAAATACTAGCTAATATAAGTAATATAAACTAGCTTAGCTAAGTCTAGATCTTACTTCTAGAGGCCTCCCTTACCCCTAGGCTAAGGGATTAGCTAATTAGTATTAACCTACTAGCTAATTATAATAGCTAGCTCTTAAAGGTCTAGAGTATTATATAGAAAGTAGAGTACTAGAAAGTTACTAGTAATTACCTAGTAATTTACTAGAGACCTACTACTAAGAATACTAAGGGGGATACCTATATAACTAGAGTTATATATATCTTATAAGTTAAGGAAATAAGATATTATAACTATTAAAAGTCTAGATCCTCCTTAGGTACCTCCCTAGTATAATACTAATAACTTTAGAAGGGTATAAGGGACCCCTATACTTATTATACCTATAAAGCTAGAGGTTATATTACCTAGTATTACCCTAGTAAAGAGGACTAGCTACTTAGGGTTATAAAAGTAAAGACCTTAAAAGAAGAAATAATATACTATAAGGTTATAAATAACTACTAGGTAGTAACTAACTCCTTAAAAGAAAATAAGGAGTTAGAAAAAAACTAACTCTAGAGTAAAGTTAAGCCCTAGAGCTTACTAAGAAGGAGATATTAAGTTAAGAAGAATATAAATAGGAATAACTAGCTAATAATAAGCTTATTATTATTTAAGTTAGAGTTAATAGAGGATATCTAGCTTATATCTTAGTAAATACTAGGAGTAATACCTATATAATAATTAACCTTTCCCTAGCCTAATACCTCTACTTTCTATATATTAAAAAGATATACTAACTTATAAGAGGGTATATACTTAGTAGATTATTACTAAGTAATATACTAGGTATAATAGCGTTTAACTTAGAAACGAGTAGCTATACCTAGCGTATCTTTATATATATAGTTAATAGCCTAGACTCTAATATCCTCTTAGGGTATCCTTAGATAGAATAAAGCTAGGTTATTTATAATACTATAGCTTATTAAATATATTATAAGAGGGGATAAGTTAGGCTATATCTAAAGGACTAAGAAGAAACTCCCCTTATAAAGGAAATAAGGGCTATAAGGTTCCTTAATATACCCTTATTCTCTATAATCTACTAATACCTAGTAAGATAATAAAGTAAGTACTAGGAGGGTATAGAAGAGGTATTAATATAGGCTATTAGCTTATCTAATATTAAGAAAGCTTTAAACCTAAGACTAAAAGAGGATTAATAATACTATTTACTAAACTAGGTTTTAAGGGAGTTTCCTAACCTATTTAACTCTAATAAGGCTTACCTACTACCCCCTAGATAACTAGGAGTAAATTACTAGATTAACTTTATACTAGGACTAGATAGGAGGGAGCTACTACTCCCCTAGAGCCCCCTTTATAATATATTAAGAAAAGAGCTACTAGTATTAAAAAAGACCTTATAAGACCTCTTAAATAAGGGGTTTATTAAAGCTAGTAGCTTACTTACTAGGGTATTAATACTCTTTATAAAGAAGCTAAGTAAGGGAATTTATTTCTATATTAATTATAAAGCCTTTAATATAATTATAAAGAAAGACTACTACCCCCTCTTATTAATCTCTAAGATACTATACTAAATAAGTATAGCTAAGTAATATACTAAGCTAGATATAGTAAAAGCTTTCTATAAGTTAAAAGTAATAGAGGAGTACTAGGAGAGAACTTTATTCTATACTTAATATAAGTTATTTAAGTAAGTAGTTTACCTATTTAGCCTAACTAATACCCCTATTAGCTTCTAGTAATATATTAATAGCACTCTATAAGACTTCTTTAATTACTTTATTACTATTTATATTAATAATATATTAATTCACTCTAATAGAACGAGGGAAAACTATAAGAGGAAGGTCTAGGAGGTCCTATAGAGGCTAGTAGATATAAGCCTAAACCTTAACCCTATAAAGTATAAGTTCTTAGTTAAGAGGGTTAAGTATATAGGGTTTATTATAATAATAGGAGAGGGTCTCTCTTATAATCCTAAGAAACTCTAGGTAATTACTAAGTAGTTACCCCCTACCTCTCTAAAGGGGGTCTAGAGCTTCCTAGGGTTTATAAACTATTATAATATATTTATACTAGAATATAGGGATATTATTAGACTACTTATACTACTTATTAGGAAGAATATAATATTCTAATAAGGAGATAATTAAAAATAAGCCTTCTTATAGCTTAAGTAGCTTTTTAATACCTAGCTAGTACTCTACTAGTTTAATCTAGAGGATAAGATTATTATTAAAACTAATTATTTAGGATTTATATTAAGAGGAGTACTCTTATAAGTTAACTTAGAGAGTACCTAGTATCCTATAGCATTCTACGGCCTCTAGCTACTGCATAGTGATTTTACCTACTTAAGTGCAATAGACCTTCTAACTCCGCGCCTCCTAATAATACATAGCCTTCGGTTACGTGATCCTTTCCTAACTATAGCCGCACTTATACGTGCCTGTTAATAGCCTCACGATCTTTAACTTTATATTAATAATAACGTGGTTTTTAATTATTTAAATTATAAAACTATCGACTTTTCCTCTTACGCACTACCCGCGCTGCTATTAAATACTGCCTCTATTACTACTTCGTCCGCTAGCTATGCTATTATTAGTAACGCTCTATCTATATTAAAGTAGTTAGCGCAAGCTATACTTACTAACCCCTAAGGGGCCTAGGCCGCCTCTACTTTAATAGTACGGAGGACCTGCTTAAAGAAGGGCTACTCTATAGGGTATATAATAACCCGCCTAGCTTCTACTACTAAGTCTACTTACTTAGCTATAATATAATAGCGAGTATCCCCTCTAGGGGTATTAATAAGAGCCCTCTTAAGGGCTATACTAATAATATACTCTCTATATATAATAGAGTAATTAAAAAAGGAGCAGGTTTTATTAATTATATTAATACTAAACTCTCTAGTAAGCTCTTATATATTATTAATATTAAAGGGTATACCTCGCGCAGGCTTAGCGTTTTTATATATAAAGTTTAGTACTAATATAGTTAAGGGATAAGGAAGAGGGAGAGGTATAAGGCCCTGCTTATAAAGCTTCTTATACTTCTAGCTATAAGAACCTCTTAAGAAAGACCTCTTTAGTTAAGGAGTTACCTCTTATATAGTAGTATTTACCTTTAGTACCTTGCTAGAAGGTCGACCTTTTAGGTTAAGAAGTTATCTTATATAGTAGCTTTTACCTTACTAGAAGGTTTAGCGAGGGTGTTACTACGAGAGCCTTAGTAGCCCGTTCAGCTCTAATATAATTAGCCCCGGTGCGGCGCGCGTCTAACTTTATATAGTAATATTTAGAGGGTTTACTTATAAGTAGTAGGAATATATAGAGTTCCTATGGCCTCTGGCCACTGCATAGTGATTTTACCTGCTCAAGTGCAACAGACCTTCTAACTCCGCGCCTCCTGACAATATATAGCCTTCGGTCACGTGATCTTACCGACTACCTTTCCTAACTATAGCTGCACTTATACGTGCCCTACTAGATAGCCTCACGATCTTTAACTTTATATTGATAATAACGTAGTTTTTGATTATTTAAATTACGAAACTATTAACTTTTCCTCTCGCGTACTACTCGCGCTGCTATTAAATACCGCCTCTATTACCGCTTCGTCCGCTAGAAGTCGTTACTATCTTTACTATGCCGTCGTTAGTAATGCTCTCTCTATTAGTTAGCGTAAGCCGTACTTACTAATATTCGCCGCCTAGGCTGCCTCTGCCTTAGTAATATAGAGGACCTGCTTAAAGAAGGGCTACTCTATAGGGTATATAACGACCCGCCGAACTTCTGCTACTAAGTTTACTTACTTAGCTCTAATACTATCGCGCCTTATAGAGTCCCCTATAGGGGTATTAAGGTAAGCCCTCTTAAGGGCTATACTAATAATATACTCTCTATATATAGCGGAGTAGTTAATAAAGGAGCAGGTTTTATTAATTATATTAAAGCTAAACTCTCTAGCGATCCCCTCTGCGTTATTTATACTAAAGGGCGTGCCTCGCTTAGGCTTAGCGTATTTATATATAGGGTCTAGTACTAATATAGTTAAGGGATAAGGATAAGGATAAGGGAGAGGTATAAGGCCCTGCTCGTAGTAGAGCT